>PVIH01000972.1:0-116629 GCA_004025045.1 Sigmodon hispidus
TATTCCATTGTGTAGATGTACCACAGTTTGCTAATCCATTCTTCAGTTGAGGGACATCTAGGTTGTTTCCAGGTTCTTGCTATTACAAATAATGCTGCTATGAACATAGTTGAGCTAATACCTTTGGAGTGTGAATGTGCCTCTTTAGGGTATATACCCAGAAGTGGTATTGCTGGGTCCTTGGGGAGATTGATTCTCAGTTTTATGAGAAACCGCCATATTGCATTCCAAAGTGGCTGAACAAGCTTACACTCCCACCAACAATGGAGGAGTGTTCCCCTTGCTCCGCATCCTCTCCAACATAGGCTGTCATCTGTGCCTTTTATCTTAGCCAATCTAACAGGTGTTAGGTGGTATCTCAAAGTTCTTTTGATTTGCATTTCTCTGATGGCTAAAGATGATGAGCACTTTTTCAGGTGCCTTTCAGCCTTTCGTAGTTCCTCTGCTGAGAATTCCCTTTTTAGATCTGTACCCCATTTTTTGATTGGGTTATTCATGGTTTCGGGCTCTAGATTCTTGAGCTCTTTATATATCTTAGAGATCAGACCTCTATCACTTGTAGGGTTGGTGAAAATCTTTTCCCATTCTGTAGGCTGTCACTCAACTTCTTTGAGACTGACATTTTTAGGCATGTACTACTATGTCCACTTAATGTTCAGGGAGAGAAAGGGTACTTCTTTCTATAATGCAGGCTCCATGTTACATAATAATACTAATCTACAATAAAATTTATGTACTTTTCTTCTGATAATTTGACTTTCTTCAACATAATTCCCTCACAAGAGAGTTTAAGAAGGCAGAGAAGGGGCTGGAGAGATGGCTCAGCGGTTAAGAGCACCGTCTGCTCTTCCAGAGGACCCGGGTTCGATTCCCAGCACCCACATGGCAGCTAATAACTGTCTGTAGTTCCAGTTCCAGGCAAACACCAAGGCAAATAAATAAATAAAGTTTTTTAAAAAAAAAAAAAAAAAGAAGGCAGAGAAAACAAGGATGCCCAGAGATTTTAGTCCGTGTTCCAAAGGCATCAGGGCAATAGCAGAAACAATCTCTGAGTTCTTACTTGTGTCAGGAGTGTTTGGTAATTGGAAAATTCTAGAGCTAAGTTACACTTAGCTGTGCAGAGTGGGACAGGAAGAGAAGTGACTCACAACTCCCCAAACTGATGCCCTTGACCGTAAAAAGGCAAAAGATATAAAACCTGGACTAGGATTAGGATTGTTGTCTTTGCTGCATATAGTAGAAGTATGCAATGTTTCTCTAACTCCACTCTTTCATCCACTAGGTCTTCCCATTTTACACACACACACACACACAACACACACACACACAGAGAGAGAGAGAGAGAGAGAGAGAGAGAGACTCAGATTTCATTTTTTTTTTTACAGTAATCTTGTCTTTAGACATTGTTAGTATTGGATAACTTGTCACTTCAGCTGACTTTAGAATCACATATCGAGGGTGCCTATGCCGGTGTTTCTACAGAGTCTTAACTGAAGAAGTGGCCTACCTTGAATGTGGTTGGTACCTAAAGTCTGGGCTGTATTCTCCTCTGTATTTATCATGGGCTGAATACAGAGGAGAAGGGCAACTGAGTACAGCTATTTGCTCCTTGAATACAGATGTAGTGTGAGCAGTTGTCTCAAGTTCTTGCCACCAGGACTTCTTCACATGATGGACATGCCATCAAGTTAGGAGACTAACAAACTCCTTTCCTTTAGTTGCTGTCCTCAGGCATTTTATTACAGCAACAAGAAAAACAACAACAAAGCTGCCCTAAACAATTTGTGGAGGATGCATGACAGCTTCTTTGTATCACACAAGACAGGCCCACACAAGCCAGTGAAAACCTTGTTGACAGGAAAATGCAGGAAGCACAGGGGGCCACTGACTGTCAATCTCAGCAAGCCCAGACAAGGCCAGAAGGGGGGCCTTTCTGTGATGGGCCTCTGGTCTTTGTGGCAAGGGACTCCATGAAGCTTCTGCATCTCCCCATCCTTTGTCTCAGAGTGCAGCCACAGCAGTGGTTCTCACTTATCTTAGGTCTTTCTATAGCTCTGAAGTCATCTCTCAGCGCTCATCTCCATATTAAATACACTATGCTACGTCTGTGCATCCTCTCTGGCTTTATCCTCCAATCTCATTTATCATCTTGGGATCTCTCCAAGCTGCGTTTAAATACCATATTTGATCTGAGAAAATCTTTAGAATAGTCAGAAAATGTTCAGCCATTTCCCAGAATTACTAAGGTACAGCATCAGAGCAAATTCATTTTCCCCAGTGCAGAGGGGCTATTGCCAGTCTGGAGTTACAACCAGCTACAAGCTTTCCACCAATGCTGCATTAACCACCACTGAGACATCCATAGAGTTTCTGGGTAATTGAATGACCAGCAGCAGATTCGGGGCTGTGCACCAAGATAAGCATAATCAAATTTCATGCTTGATGGGCTTCACAGCTTTAGCTGGCCACCTCAGGGGTCACAAAGAATTCCTGTCCCCACCCAACCACATTATCTTTTTCCACACATAGTTCTACAGGCTGGATCAGTTGCATTTTGTGTTTTTTTCCCCCTATTGAGTTCCCTGGTAGTGGATCCATTTGGGCCTGTTAGCCAGAAACTCAAGAAAGCTCTAGAAAATGAATTTCTTTTGTTATCCACCCTTCTTCTAAGAGACAGGTGATGTCACACCAGGGCTGGAAGAAGGTATTTGTATCAGGGAAGGGAATCAGAATACACACAGGAAAATAAAATGCAAAAAGGGAGAAGGTAGTAGACACATTCAACTCACATATAAGGTAGAAAGAATTCTACCCAGGCTGTACTGTAAGTCCACTGTGGCATAAGTCAGGACCCACTGGACAGAACTGCCTAAAAGAACAAATGTGAAATGGAGCTCTGACCTAGACGATGCCTCTCTGACCCTAACCTTGGTCAGACAGAAACATTCTTTGGGGCCAGGCTTGGTGGCACATACCTGTAATCCCAGCATTCTATGGGCTGAGGCAGGAGGACTGTTGTTGATGTCAATACAAAAACATAGTTCTTACTTCAAAAGGAATTAGAGTTTATTCTACACCAAATTTGAGTTAACATAGCCCAGATACACAGATTTAGCTTACCCTAAATTCTATGTTCAAATATCAGTTTTATAAAGTCTTATAGCTTTACAGAACAAAGAAAGTCATAAATCAAAGCGATCTTAAAATACATTTGTGGGTATATCAGAGAGGTGGTCACTATAAATGGGGGAGCTTTACTACAGGCTTCAGATGCTAGTTAACAACATTCTTAGCTATTGGTCAGTGCAAACTAAGTCTGATCAGTCAACAGATTCTAAAGATTCTTATCTACTTGTCATAGAATATTAGTTCTAACACAGAGGTAAAGCAAGGAATGACTATTCAGAGATTAAAGCTAGCCAGCAATGAGAAAATTAACCTGTGGACCTGCAATATTCCAACCTTTCCATATTACTGCAGGGCCAATCAATCAGTCAATCAATCAGGCTTTGCACAAATGTCTTCTTTCTAGGCAATCTCATTGTCAAGAGAGTATGACAACACCAAGTGACCAGTGACTGTCAGTTGGTATAATACATGCCTGAGGCCACCAACTTATAACAAGAAAAGGTTAATTTTTGGTTCTCAGCTCTGGGGTTTCAGTCCATGATTAATTAAGCCAATTGCTGTGGGACTATGTTGAGGAAGTACATTATGAGAATTATTAGAGAATGTGATGGGTAAAGCTTCATACCTTATGTTCAGATCTGACAGAAAAGAAATACACCATTATCCCACTGTCCTCTTCAAGACCTCCAAAAGACTTAATGACCTATGACCTCTTAAAGGTTCCCCTACTTTCTAAGAACACCAGAGGTAGGCAACCAATCCTTATACACTGGCCCTTTGGGGAACACTCTTGATTCAAACTCTAGCAATTTGGGTCTTTCTGATTCAGAAGATGTAGGTTTTCTGGAAGAATCCCACATTTGGATTTGAGAAGCTCCACATAGCCAGAGGTGCTCTGAGGTGGTGCTTTAGATGTGGGCCACATTACGCTCTGTGGTTGTTTTCTATTTTAAAGAAAGTTGTAGAAAATGTGCTCTTGTCACTGGATTCCTTTTCTGCAGATATAGCAAAGATCCAATGAACACCACTAGAGACACTAATACATTCCAGTGGCTATGCTGGGAACAATAGAGTGAAAGAGATATTACATTTGTCAGGATTAAGTTGACATAGTGTTCAAGTGTCAAGGCAGAAAAGCATTATCCTAGCCTATGATGGGAAGTAAAGAGAATGGGGCAGTGGGATAGATCTTCTGATGCATTCAGAAACCTACATCACTGAAAGGAAAGAGAGTGTCAAGCTGAAGGTTGCTACGTTACAGAGGCTTAGGTGTTCTTAAGAGGGATCAGACAATGGGAAGTAATTGAAACAGGCCAGCAAGAACTACACAACACAGATACATTATGTTTGCAGAAGGAATCGTCAGGCTCTGGACTCTGCACCTTTCCTGTCTTCAATCCAGGTGACACTTGAAGGGTTTCTTGGCCTGGCCGTGAAGGTAAGTAAGCATAGTTCACAGGTCTTGCCTGAGTCAAGGCTGAGGGATTTCATCTCTTGGTTTCTGGGCTCACACCAGGCCAGGTGCACAGACAGATATGGAATGTGCCTGATGCCTGCAGCAGAGGAGACAGTAGGAGCTCTGAAAACAGCCTCATCCTGTATCAGTGGTAATGGCTGTTCTGCGCTGTTATCACTGCACGATAGGCATTATGTTCCTCTGTACTTTGCAGAAGCAGCCTTATTCAGTCTCATAAACTGGGGATGCTTGGATCAGGAGCATTCTGACATTCTAGGCAAGGGAACAGAGTTCAAGTGTTGGTGAATCGGGATTTGATGTTACATCATCTGGACTTCAGGTCATACGCTTGACCATAAACTATGGAGATTTCAGGGGCAAGTATCCAGGCTTCTGGTCTCCTAGGAAGTCCAGTTATGTGCTGCCCTACATGGTAGCCTCTCTTCACATGTTTGCTGTGAACGTGAAATGTGCTCAGCCCACAGTGAGATGTATTCTAAGTATAAGATATGCAGTGACATAGTACCCCCAAAATACAAAATTATATTTTTGGACAAACATATATTAATAACTCCATTAAATGATAGTATCTCTGATATATTATGTCTAAGAAATAGTAAATTAATTTCTTTTCATATGTATGGCTCCAGCTGCCCTACTCTACTTGTGTTTTGGTTTCCTGTGCTTCCAAGAGGACAGTGCAGGCTTTCTCCCTGATAAATGTCATAGCTTCTCAAGGAAACCCAAACTGACTAATGGGAGGACAATTTTCTGAGCTTCTACATCATGGAACAATGTTGTATTCAAGTCCAGCTTCTTATCAGAGGTTGGTCCTTGAGGAGGGGAAGGTTGGTCCTGTGCTCATTAGCTAATATTTACAAAGTGCTTTGAAGATGAAATGCTAATAATAATCAGCTGTGCTTACATGAGCCTTTCATCGGGAGACTTCAAAGCCCCCATCTCAAGGGGCATTATTGTTCTATTACTGTAACATTAATTGTGCCTCATCAGGGCACTGGCTGATTACCTTCATCTACCTGGCCAAAGGTCATTAGCAGACAGTGGTCCTGAATGAGCTGAGAAAGAGAGTGAAATGTTCTCTGTATGCTTTGCTGATCCTCAACAGTGAACTCTCAAAGACCAGGCCTGCATATACTCTTGGGCAGGGAAGAGGCAAACAAGAGGGGCCTGTACCGTGATGACTCAACTTAATTTTTCAATTATTCATTCATAAAAAAGAGATATATATTCAATAGAAAATATATTTGAGAGTTCAAATTTTTACTTTCCCTTCCCAGCTAGCTGTGTATAGTGTGCTATTGGACCATGATGTAGAGTAGCAGTGAGTCCTGGGTTTCAGTCTGCCTTACCATTCAAAGGGGAAAAATAGGCTCTACATGATGCTATATTCTTCTTGTATATTATGTATTCACAACCCACCATACCTTGTAAATTTTCACATGTGTGCACATTTTATGGATAAAACTTTATTATAAACTAGTCTTTAGGTTAGATAATTTTGCCCAAGTGAGGCAATTTGCATGCCAGTTATAAGTACATTCAAGCTACAGTGTTTGGTGCTAGATGAGAAAAAGCATAGTGAGTACACTCCTAATTTCTACAAGGAAATTATAAAGGATTATTAGGATGCCAATCCATCCTGAGCTCCTGTGCTCAGCATGTATTCTCTGGCTGTCAAAACTGCTGGTGCAGAAGATATCTGTCTTTCGTTGTCAACCTTGAGGCAGATGTGACAGCCTAAGCAAGGGAGAGTCACAGTGCTTAAATGTGGGGTTCAGTTCACTCCAGAACAAGCTGACTGGATCCCCACCAGGTTCTCTAGTCCGCAGCCAGTTGACACAAGGGAGTGACATCGGATGCTGGGATTAGTCAAGCAGAGAGAATAGGAATACAGAAATAGAAAGAGGTGCGCCAAGAGCTGCGCTCCCCGCAGCCCTGTCTCAGCCTCAGGGGCTTAGAACTTCATGGACTTGAGCCCTTGAGCTTTGAGTACTGCCTCAGCCCAGACAGGCCCACTGAGGGTGGCCACTGCAGCAGAAGCCCTGTTCTCTACCCATCAAGTGACAAAGAAGACAAAGAAGGTTGGCCAGCCAGGCTCAGAGCCAAGTAGCAACATCCTCTGGGAGAAGAAATTCCTTTATGCTAATTCCAGTCACCAGGAAGGAGTCAGACAGGGAGAAATGACACAGCTGGATTCCCCACTGCTCAGGAAGAACTGCTGGAGGTGCCTAATCTCTCACCAGTGAGAAAAGGGGGAAAGGGTTGGTGAGGAACACAAAAGAGCACAGAGTGACAAGGCCTCCGCCACCTGCGGGGGCTATGTGTGTGTGTGGATAGTCAAGGCTTTACAAAAAGGAATAAAATGTGTCATTTCAGATTGCAGAAGTTGAACATTACTAATTAAGAAATTACTTAATTATGGAGAAGAAAATAAAATGAAGGTATTTTGCCCTTAAGGGGGGAAAAAATCTTTGATTTGCTAAATCAAGGAAATGATTAGATTCAAACATTAAATAATTGGAAATGGCTCCAACAGAAGCATTAGAATGTGCACACCGCACTTGCCTCTAAAGGAAGCCAGCCATTTCCTCTGGAGCCTATCTGATATGCTTCATTCTGTAAATAAGTTTTGTCTAGAATAGACTGAACATGCCCACCCTCTTGGCATAGAGAAGGACAAAAACAGATTACTTGCATACATATCTGTGCAGGATAACGACATCTATCTATAATGTTTTATTCATCATCCCTCAACTATTTTTGCCTCCTGCCCACCCAGTGTGGTTTTCTTAAGCCTTAATTGCTTCCCTCTTCCCTTCAACAGGAGATGACATATCAATCCCTGCACCAGGCACCAGGGTTGCATTGTGATGGTCTCCCCATTATCTAACTAGGCTCTATTCCATGAGACATGTCTACATCATAGACCAAGCCAGCCAGCAGCCACTCAGCCAGGCCTTAGCCCTACACCTAAAGCATTAACTCTCAGCAGTCTCTTTAGAAGTGACATATGGAAGACTTTTGCATTTCTTTTGCTGAACAACTGGTCTTGCTCCAAGATTCACCTCTCTATGGATAATTCTCCTTCTGAGGCTAAACTCGAACTTCCAGTCTTAGATTTTCAATTTCTCTATTTTTATACTCATAGATTACCTCAAAGTCAGCATGATTAGCATGGCATCCTTCATCTCTAGAGCCATTAGAATTCATTTCTAAAGCTGCAGATGTAATACTGTGATTAAAATGTCAGCCTTGGTATGTGTGAGTCTCCTGGATTGGTCCCTAATACTAGCAAACAAATTGAAGAACTTGAATATATTCCAAACTTTTCATTGTTTTAGGGTGAAACCTTAACCCTGCTATGCCTTAGTACTTTGTTTGCCCTCTATATGTCACCAGTTACTGGGCATATTGTCAGCCCCTTATTAAAGCATAGTACCCTGTGTCTGAGTATACTGGAGAATACTTAGAAGACTGAAACCAGGCATCGACTTATTTCCCGTAAATGAATGTATGCATCAGAATAAGTAAATAAACATACAACTTCCAGGCCTTCTCCATACATTAACCTTGTCTGTACTCACAAAAAAAAAAAAAAAAAAAAAAAAAAAAAAAAAAAAAAAAAAAAAAAAAAAAAAAAAAAAAAAAAAAAAAAAAAAAAAAAAAAAAAAAAAAAAAAAAAAAAAAAAAAAAAAAAAAAAAAAAAAAAAAAATGAAGAAACAGAAAGATAAAATACACTCCCCTCTTTCTTCCTTAATAGACAAGTACATGAAGGTTCATGGACACAGGTGTAATTAACAACCTAAATTCTGAGAAATCTTGATATCATTTCCCCAAGGAGGCCATCCCTGAATGCTGAAAGTGACCTTTGTACCTTTTTAAATTCCTACAATGGCAAATATGTTCTTCATCATTAACATGAGCCTTTTAGGTCATGAAACCAGGAGACACTAATCTTCACTCCCACATTGCTCCAGAGTATACCTAGAAGACTGAAAACAATCATTGACCTATATTCTCCATAAATGAAGGCATGTATAAGAATACATGGATGAGCACATATTCTTACAGTTACGCCAATAGGAAATGGCAGAGCCAAAGACAAGTACTAAGCTTTTATGTGCACCTGTGTTCTTGACTAGTGTCCTTGACATACTATAAGATGAATTATTTTGGTGTATGTTTTTTATCATTGTCTTAGTATACTTTGTATTGCTATACTAGAACACCTGACACTGGGTGATATATATAACTCACTAACCCTAACCCTAACCATATATATATCGTCTTTCTTGGCTCATGATTCTGATACTCAGAAGCTTCTAACTCTCAGATAATTTATACAATTAGATATAAAGAAACATTTGACCAACAGAGAGCAGAAAATGAGGATGCTGAAGAAGACCACCTCTCACTAGCAGCTTAAAGTAAATTCAGTGTCATGAGTTTCAACTTCTGGGGGGTGTTGATTCTTACCTATAGGATGATACTGTAACCTTCCAAACCCTTGATAAGACTCCACCCCTTAGCATTTGAGTCCTAGACATTTCCTGAGTATTTATCTGGTTTGACATCCATTCAGTACTGTTACATTAGGGACTGAACCTCTAATATTTGAACTATGGAAGACAAACCAAATACAACCTATAGAAACTATATGCCATATCACAAAAATTAAAACAGCTTTACAACTTACTTACCCCGGATCCCAGCTGTAGAAGAGATACAGTCAATGCATACTGAACCAGCTCTCTCTTGAGCTACAGTCAAAATCTTGTCTTCTGAAGAGCCAGAGGCAATGGAATCCAACCTCCTTCCCAGGGAGGAAGGTTTCTCATGAAATAAGGTCCACTAACTCCAAAGAGAAGAACACTAGCACCCTTTGGAATCACACCTTCTTTCCTTGGAATTACTTGTATGGTGGTCCTCTGACAGAGACCTCTCCCTGCCACGAGCTTCCACGATGTCATGTGGGCATCACTCAGTTTGTCCCCTCTACTACATCCCTTCAAATCCATGTATCCTATGATCTCATTTAAGGCCCACATGTAGTATGTCTTCCCTAGTGTCCTAGGATGCCACCCACCATACCTTTGCCTACAAACTCTCTAGATCTTTTTATCATACTTTCAAACTTAGAATTAGCTATGTGCTGTTTTCTTTATCTTGATAAATGTGAGTCATATAGCAGCTAAGTCATAAAATATGTGGACCTTGCCAATTCTCCCATTCCCCCAAAAGTAAATTATTGCATTCACATTGAGAACCTTAATAACAGGCTACATAGGCAAAACATCTTCATTCACATTTTGTGAATGCACATTTCCACAAAAATGGAAAGCATGATTTCATTTCTAGACTACCAGATTAAACAACCTGTGCTCTGAGGAGCAGAATGAGATC
Organism: Sigmodon hispidus; assembly: GCA_004025045.1. Lineage (NCBI taxonomy): Eukaryota > Metazoa > Chordata > Mammalia > Rodentia > Cricetidae > Sigmodon > Sigmodon hispidus. Next base: position 10,011 of record PVIH01000972.1, read on the forward strand.
CAGGTATCCAAGAGTATGATATACCTGTGATTGTAATCCAGGTACCTAAATGGATGTTGGGATATCTGTAGTAGTCTACTTGGGCTTCCAAAGCAAAATGTACATGCTGAGTTTCCTAGCAATACAGCCCTCTCCCACTAAGAGTCTAAAACCCAGAGATTGGCCGGGTAGCTTTTTCTGAGATCTTTTTCCCTGTCCAGAGTTGCCATCCAGCTATGCCTTCAAGTCTGTGAGTATGTGTACATTCATTGCTGCAACACTGAAGTAGGTTCATCTTCATAATTTTGTTTAATCACACTTATCTCTCTCTTTTTTTTAATGTTTTTCTCCAGAGCTATGTCAGTGGTGGAGTGCTTGCCTAGCATGAGGGACTCGTTTTAATCTTCCACCCTTCCCCTAGATACTTTCTCAAATACTGGTCACATTCAGAGGTGCTAGGGTGAGATAGAAAACTTGAAGAACAGAGGAGGACATAGTTCAGTCACACAGTACAGTGATGTGTAAAGTCCTTGCCTCACAGTCACAAATACGAGCTAGGTGGAGAGGCAGCCTGTTGGGTTGGGAGGGGAATACTGTGCTTGCTTTTGCAATTATTTTTCTTTTTTAGATACTTGTTTTGGGCATTTTTCTTGACCCACTTAAAATAGCCACAAACGTTTAAACACTTAAAACAATTTCTTATTAAATGAAATAATATGCTTTGCACAAAGGAAAAAAAAATAAAAAGTCTCAGAGTAATAAGTAGCATGAGCAATCAAACCATATTTTCACCTCTCGTGTAGTTTTTTTGCTGGCATGCTTCCATCCCTGGCCTCTGTGCTGTGAGAATGTCAAGCTCAGTGGGTATCTTCTGTAAGCAGTTGCTTAGAGCCTGGGAGTCTAACTGAACTCTAGACTCTAGTGTATCTTAAAATATGGAGTCCAGGACTCAGAGCAAAGAAGATGCTCTTGGGAGGTTTTCTAGCTAGGAGAATGCAGACAGGTTCAACCAGCCCAGAGGAGGGCTGAGTAGACATGCCATGGCTGTGCCTTGAATGGAGCATCTTCAGGGTGGGGAGAACTTTACTGGCCCTGCACAGTCAGCTCATCTGCCATTTTTACCTGCAGTTATTTTTGTTGCAATAACCAGCTGCAAACTAACTTGATCCAGGGGACAAGAGGTGGGAAGCATTTATCTTCCCAGGTGCAGTGGAGTGAAAGGCTCTGACTTACAGCAAATGTGTTCCCAGCAAGAAGACAAGACCCTGCAGAGGAGGCCAGACATCTGCTCTGGGAAGAGGTGTGGATAATACTGGAATGCACAAGAAGGCTTCCGGAAAGGCAGAAAAGGTGCTATCTATGCAGGATTCAAAGCCTATACCAACTTCTCTGCTTTTCCCTTGAGGAACTCAAAGTTCTGCCACGGGATCCAGAACAGGACAACTAAAAGTCATGTGCTAAGCTTCAGATTCCACTAGAAGCAGACATAGACTGGGACAGATTTAGGGACACTTTCTATTTGGACAGTGAAGGGAAACACCTGTAAAAATGTGAAAGGCAAAATCTACAGGCCAGTGTGTCTTGATAGCATCATGGAAACCTTTTAGGACTAGTGCAAAGCTCACAATTGAAAGCTATCCAGTGGGAACAAGGGAAGAATAGGCAAAGTCTAGAATATTTACGGAGCACCAAACACTAACCCCAGTATTACTAAGCCTTCATTTTACTGGGACCAAATGAGCTAACCTAATAAGGCAATGAAGAGTGCAAACCTGAACGCCTAGAGCCCAGAATAGGCAAGCTGTCCAGCCTGAGACTCTTCCAGGGATTTAGAGACCACAGAGCCTTCCAGGTAGCAGGCAATTAGAGAGCACTGTGTGCTCTTATCTATGAGGAGGTAGAAGTTCCCGAGTGCCCATTTCCTTCATGATGTTGTTTGACTGACTTTGCAATGAGTCTGCCCTTGCGTAAAAGGTGGGTCAGAACTTGAAGACGTACCCTGTACCCTCTCCTAGCACTGCATAGAACACAGTGGTTCAAAGACGTGTGCACCTTTATTCTCAGACAGTTCTCAGCATACTGCACTGCAGCAGAGGAGCAAAGCATACTCTCTCAGATAATGTAAAACTCTTGACGGTTAACTGCTAGGAACTGTCATAGATAGCAGATTGTTTTATGCTGAAATCTTTATGAACCTCTATGCCCTGAACACAGGCCAAGAAACAGTTAAAACAGTGGGTCTCAACCTTCCTGATGCTGTGACCCTTTAAGACACTTCTTCGCCTTATGCTGAACTCAGACCAAAAAATTATTTCTTTGCTACTTCATAAGTGTAACTTCCCTACTGCTATGAATCACAACATAAATATCTGATATGTGACCCCTGTGGGGCCTCAACTCATAGGTTGAGAACTGAGTGAGGAGAAGTAGACCAAGGCCTTGTAAATAGCCAAAGAAGCTATTCTGGGTTTGCCTCTGATACAAAATAATTGCCCTTCAGCAACAGTATGACAATAGTTCCAAGAAAGAGTAGGACACCTAGAACAGCAAGGTTAAAGCCTTCCCAGGGTAAATTGATCAGACTTGTTAGTGTGCCTGTTACGGTTCCTCATGAGTACAGCTGTTGAGTGCTTAGTAGCTGGTGGGTAGCATTATTGTGGAAAGTGCTTAAAACCTTAGTGTCTGGCTAGAAGGCCATGTCTTTGAAGGTTATACATTGTCCTCAGACTTTTCTTCTCTCACTGCTTCTTATCCACCTTGAGATTAAAAACAAAACAAACAACAAACTATTTTTGATACATACTTCTACTTCTATGGTGTCTGGCTCAAGAAAAGAGCCAGGAGACCATGGACTGAGCCAAAACACTCTTCCTGTCTTGCATTGCTTTACCAGGTATTTGGTCATGTGATATAAAGGGCACACATATGCTAGCTCCTTTAGTACACAACAGTGGCAGAAAATGCATTTATTCTCTTTCTTCAAACAACTGTCAATATCTGCTACTGGGGGAGGGGGCATGAGAGTGCCATGGCATCAATGTGGAGACAAGAGGACCATTTGTGGAAGCTGGCTCTTTTCTCCATTATGTGGGTCGCCAGGGATCAAACTCCGGCTGCTAGACTTGGCAACAAGCATCGTTAGCTACTGAGTCATCTTGCTGGCTTTTCAGTAGTTTTTAAAATTAAGAATCTTGATGAGAAAATAGCCTAATTATTTCAAAGTAGCAATGCTACACAGTTCTAATTTCATGCAGCATATGTTAATTCACTCTTGCTATGTAGTGGATGTCATGCATATTAGGCAGTAGGAATATGCAATCTCTGTCCATGCATGATGCTAATGGAGGTCTAGAGAAAGAAGCACCAGTATGTGTGTGTGTGGGGGGGAGTAAAAACCACTAAGGCAGAAGTGTAGCTGGGGTTACAATGAAAAGCAAATTAAGAGCGGAGAACATATCACAGTATGGGAAAGTCTCTAGTGCATCTGTAATGAATGGACCAAATTAGAAAGTAGCAGAGTTTTCTAGCCAGAAAGCTGACGGGCATACACCAACTCTAATAAATGGTGTGTGGAAGGAGGGAATCATGGGATAAACTTTTCAATGTTTTTCGGCAAGAAACTGCATAATCATATTTTGTAGCAGAAAGTAGATTATAAGTGGCAAATGTGGACACAGGGAGGCAAATTAAGAAACTATTTCTCCAAGCATGAAATTATAATGATAGTACCACCAGGGAGGGTCAAATTAAAAACCTATCAACTAGGTAGAATAGGTACAGTTTAGTAATAGCAGTGGCAGAGGAGGGCAATCGACTTCCATGCCTCTTGGACGACAGCATTGCTGTACCGGTAGCTATGATTTGGACTGGAGGCTAGAATAAAAACAGATGGGGATGAAGGCAGGACACATAAGCCTACTGCTTAGATAGCATGATGTGACAGCAGCTGTATATGACTATCATTAAAAAACAGAGAGAAAGAAACTGGGCTTTGGACTGTAACCCAGTTATCTGGGGATTGGTTTGCATTAAGCACAGGTCCTGAATCTTATCCTCAGAACCAAAGCAGCAGGTAGGGGTAGGGAGAGAGAGAGTGAGAAAGCAAAAGAGAAGGAGGGGAGAGAGAGAGAGAGAGAGAGAGAGAGAGAGAGAGAGAGAGAGAGGTTAAGTGATACCCTGGCAAACAATAACAAGGCCCCAACAAACTCTTTGCCTCCATCTCTGCCCTGCTTATTGCTCTGAAGTTAAGGATAATTCAAAGTCACACTTGGACTTCACACAGGTGCCAGAGTCTTGTTCTTAGGTCCTCTTGTTTGCACAAGAAGGGCATTTACCCACTGAGCCATCTTTCCAACCCAGAAGATAGATTTATTTGGCTTATAGTTATGAAGAATGGGAAGTTTAAACCAGGTGAATGTTCCTAGTGAGGTCCTACTCACCAGTAGTGACTCTATATAAATAGGGCATCACATAATGAAAGGGGCACCGTTATGAGAATAAGCTGCAGTGGCTTTTAAACTGATATTCCTGAGACACGGTAAGCCAACAAATAGACTGCTCCTTCTTAGAGTAACAGACCTATGACTTATTCACCCTTTCCCAATCCTAACAGGGATTAAGTTACAACATGGGCTTGAACAGTAGACACTCTAACCAAGAATCTGAGAAGACGACAGGGGAAGCCTGAAAAAGGGATGGTATAAAGTAGAATAGTCAGTTAGAGAAATACCAAAAAATTCAGATGGCTCAGGCCATCTGAAAGCTATCTGTGCTATGTATGGCCAGCCACCATGGTTCGTTTTCTGGCACAAATGCTAAGAGAAGAAATGTTATGAATTTTTAGTGATAGTTTTATATGTGGTGAAATCATAAATTAACAACGTGGTAAGTAAAATAAGATGGATATCAAAGTGATACCCAGAGAAACACAATAGATGGAGAACAGGAATGAGGGAACACAGCTTCAAAGATGGGAAAAGACAAAAGCCACAGGAAAAGAGAGTAGGAACATCAGGAGCAGAATTTAGATAACTTGAGGAATCCAAGATGTGATAGGAGCATAAACTATGAAGAGGGAGAAGTGGAAAGAGAAGCCATGATGTTCCTGTGTGGTCTGCCTGTGTGCTAAGAAGTCTCCTGAAAACCCAAGTTCCCATCTACCAACACTGCAGAGTTGTGTGAAGCTGGACCAAGTACCCCTTCTCGTTCTTTCCACTGGACCACCTCAGAGCTGTCCAGTAAAAACCAGCCAAGCCTGCCTCTTGTGACCTTAGGACATAAAGACCTTGGGAAGTCCTCTGCTAACAGAAGGGTGGAGACAGCCAAGGTGAAGGCAGAGAGGAAAGGATGCTGACAATATCACCACCCAGTTCTGATCTCCCTGACAGTTCAGATGTTTAAACTTCACCTTCTAGCTGTCAATTCCCTCTCAACACCCCCAGAAGACATGATAGGAAAAAGACAGCTCCATGGTGATCCCACCATCGTTAGGCAGCCCTAGAGCTCTGTAGAATGTCAAAGCACTTTACAATTGCATTTATGAATTCCCCACATAACAAGGCCAGGCAGTCTAACAGTCCCAACTAAACCTGTCGGGAGTGTGATGAAGATAGGGGTAGAGAAATGGGTAATAGATAGGTAAAGCCAGATTATGGCTTAGCTGTTCAGGGTCAAGGATCTACCCTTCCTGTGAGACACAGGGAGGAAACTACATCACTGTTTTTCCTTAGTTGTGTTCAAGAACAAAATAAACAAAGCCCCATGACACCTGAGGCCTCTCTTGGATAATAATAGCATGCTTTTCATGTTGAAAACTTTTTAAAAGGCTTTATGCTTCTATTTTGTTCCTTCTATATTTCTATTATAATTCAATAGGCAGTTTATTATTAAATAAGCAAGTTAAAAGAGAATAAAGCTTTACAATTCCGAATAACACAGTGTATTGTTCTATATCTCCCAAATTATAAACCCAGGGTTTAGGCAAAAGAAAGAGGGGTGTGCAGAATGAGCTAGAACAGATGGACAGAAGGGTGGGGCTAAGGAGGTAGAGAAGAGGAGAGAAGGAGCCAGGGAAGAAAGGGAGCGAGGAGGGAGGGAGAAGGAGGAAGGAAAGAAGAGGGGAGGGGAGGGGAAAGGTAGAAGGGGAGAGTCAAACAATTTCTCTTGGAAAATTCCCTTTGTAACAAGTGAACTGACAATAAATGAGGGGAGTGAGGACAGAATAGCATCCTAATCTTAGCTCCATTAGCCTGAAAGAATGCAGTGTTTACCAAGAACCAAAGCAGCAAGATTTCCTTAATTAGACCTTTTCAAGCTTACAGAGAAGGCGCCTGAAGACAGACAACATTCCCAAAGAGCACAGGGAGAGCACACTGACAGGTCTTCTCTCTTGTGAGTCCTAAGACTGTCATTAGCAAGCAATCTCCAGAATTCCAAGCATTTGCCAGTACTACACCCCCTCCCTACCCACTTACGGCTTCCACACACCTGCAGCAGGTACCATAACACGTAGGAGGACAGCTTTCTGCAAATCACCTGCGGGGACTGAAAAGGCTGTGCTGGGCTTGGAAGAGAAGATGCTCCTGGGAAATCAGATATGCCTTTCTGTTTTAAGCAAATGCACAGGGGAAGGTGTGACCCTACCATACTTGTGTACGAAAGTCTATATCCATATGCTTACTGATGAAAGACCACAGGAAGAAATAAATTCCCCACCAAGGCGAGAATCTTCAAGGGTTCTTAATAAAACATGGTTCACAAGAGTCGGCTACAACAGAAGACTCTTTGTAGAGATTTATTTTAGATGTTCTGAATTTGAACATGAACCATGTTACAGACCAGATAAAGGGCTGAACGACAGAACTGCCCCAGCATCCAAACAAGCAGAGAACTGTAGAAACAGAAATGAAGGTGATTATGTATTCTCTACAGTAGACAACACAGAACTTGAATCCTAGAGATAAAAGGAACCTCCATGAGAGGCAAAGTGACAAAGAAGAAAACCCCTGGAAACACTGTTCAAGTTTGCCCTTCCTCAATACCCTCTGCCCTTCAAGTGTCTATAAGAGGCAGACCTTGTACAGTATGCTGAGGGTACCAGGCAGAGGATTCTTGGAAAGTTTGGATACAGAAAAGTGTATTGTTGCTAAAATCATAATTTCTCAAAAAACAAAAGCCAATATTAAGCCAATAATTAATTTTAAAAGCAGTATCCCCAAGAATCTAAATTTTCTTGACATCCAGAGATGTTGTTAGTCCATTGAGCCATCTTTAATGTGAAGGCTGATACATGTCTGCTCTGAGAGCAGTAAAATACCACTTGGTTTTTCAAGAAAGAGAGAATGTAAGGCATGTGACTCAGTATCTCTTGCTGGAGAATTTTTGTAAAGCATGTAAAAAAAAAAAAGGCTAAGAAAATGGTAAAAAGTCTTTTATGCAGGCATGGAAGCTGGGGTTTCAGTGCCCAGAACCTATGTAAATGCACAATAGGTGGGCCAGCCTGACTATAATTTTTAATGTTTGGACTGCAGAGATGTGATCCCTAGAGCAAGCCAGACTAATCATGTATTGATGAGTTCAGGGTTTAACTGAGAAGCAGCCTTTGTGAATAGAATGGAAAGCAATTGATGAAAGCTCTTAAAGTCTATTCTCAGAGCAGACAAGTATCAGCCTTCACGTTAGAGATATTTTAAAAGTCTATGTAGGTCACAATTTGATGAGATCAGATGTGTTCTAGGTGGCATGATTGTAGACCAGGTCATATTTAGAAACTGTAAGTCCAACACTGGATGGGCACATCTGGTAGTTTTTGGTGAGGGCCTATGGCTGCCATTCAAAATGGCAGATGAGAACATTTGCAATAGAAATGAGCAGCATATATGGAAGAAAAAGTCATGAAAAATTGCTATGCTTGCTTCTAACAAGAAGCAGCTGTGGAGTGCCCATGATAGGCATGGGGATGCATTCTATCAAGAAAAGCAGGAGTCTCTTCTAAAGTCCTAATCATTTCTGTTCAAGACTCTGCCAGTTCACTGCTATGTGCTAGAATCAAAGCTAATCAGGAGTTTTGATGGGGACAAACCACATTCAAACCATACTGTGGAACAAAAGCTGGTAGTATTAGAAGACTGACTTTTCAGACTATTAAGATTGGTGAGATATATAGGAAGCCTGTCCCCGGCACTACAGTGGTTCTGTGCAAGGGTGCTGGCCTGGCTTCACAGCTGTTGTGCATGCAGGCCTCTCAGCCCCAGGTCACAGGGCAAAATGCCTTTAGGAAAAGTATAGCCTTAGCCAGAAAGGCTTCTAGAAAAAATGGAAAATAGCTTACTCATTATAGTCCTTGCTGCAGTCAGGATTTCATTAAAAATAAATTCTATCAGGTACAAGCAAGATTAATCTATTAAGACATCAAAATTAATTCCTAATGGAAATTTCTAAAATACACACATTGTCTCTGCATACATATTTTCTGTTAATGTAGAAGAGGCAAGTTGGGTCAGAAGTAAATATAGGTAGCATGGTACAGTCTCCAAGAAAACTTTCATAATATTTAATATTAACATTTCATCCAGCTTAGGTATCATCTAATTATGGGGTTCATGAAGCTTCCAGGAAGGTGTGCAGTGGATTGCAGAATCACATTTTTCTTTCGTTATAAAGCTTCTATTTGGTTTATTTTTGAATTTGTGAACACTGGATATTCATATAAGGAAAGCTGTCACCCATCAGTAACTGAAGTAGCCTGATCAGGGGTGGCAGTCCTCAGCTGCAGCTAGATGCCCAAGGACTCTTGTTTCTTATTAACTCTCTTAATTCAGATCAGAGGTTAGCAACCTTCCTAATGCTGAGACCCTTCAATACAGTTCCTCATATTGTAATGACCCCAGTTATAAAATGATTTTCATTGCTACTTCATAACTATAATTTCACTACTATTATAAGTCATAAGTGAAGTATTTTTGGAGAAAGAAGGTTGCCAAAGGGGTCAAGACCCACTGGTTGAGAATCACTGCTTTAGATGGTATCAGTAACTTCCCAAATGTTATCAATTTTAGCTGACTTCATTCAGGACTCTTAGGAAGTTCAGTGCCCTTTCCATGCCTCATGAAGCCTCTACTCTGGCTCCTGTCCATCTCCAGAGCTCTGAGTCTGAGCACATAGGTACCACAGCCTTTCCCTAAGCAGAGGAGCAAAGAGAGGAATGACTGGGTTCTTAGTGAGGGACACCAAAAACTACACAACATTTATATAAACCTCAGATTTCTCACAGTTTCCCCTCCTACTATGCTTTAGAGTCAGAACTGGAGCTAATAAAAATCGTGATGTGATTCATGACGACAATGATAAGTGCTCTTTGGGGGTCGCTCCATTTGCTTCATAGAGAGAAAGTCACATCTAAATCTTCATAACAAGCACAAGTTGCAAACGAAGTGCCACAGCTGGTTTAAAAGTGCTTATTAGATCATTTAAAATCAATAAACAATAAATAAACAAGTAAACCAGAGAGAGAGCAAGAATCAAATGAGTGCAGAACAAAGCAGGGAGGTGCTGCTGCAATAACCCCTCCTTCCTCTTGCAAAGCCACATCAAGGAACAGTTATTCTTAATGTGCAGTGGACTGGAATGACAAGTACGGCACTGGCCCGGTCTATAAAGATGTGCAATCACTAATTAGGATGCTAGAATTGGAGTATCTAAGAACAACTGTGTATCATGAAAAGGAGGCTAAGTTTTACTAGGATATTTAGGACCATTTTTTGAGAGGGTGTGACATTGAATTGAGCTTTCAATAATGAGTAGGTATTTGCATCCCAGACCCAAGACAGTTCCATCTAAAAGGGGGTTGTGAGTTTATCTGCTGAGCAGTTGATATAAAGATCACAAAAAGGCTTTGGGCTACCATGCACAGTAATGTGGATTTTGTCTTCTAAGCACTGGCAAATCTTCAAAGGGAAGATAATTTCCAGCAACAGCTTTGATGGCAATTTGCTTCTGGAGTAGACAAAAGGCTAGACATTGTCTGTGATTGGCCAAAGATGGGGAGGAAGCTAGACAGCCTGATCTAGAACTTCCTTGTAGCCTGAGATTGAACTTGAAAGAGGGAAAATGAAGCAAAGGCCAATGACAGTATTCAGCATACATGCCTGCTGTCCAGAAGGTGCAGGGGTCATGTTGGGGAGAGTCCTAGGGATCAGAAATAAACAGGAGGACCAAGCTTCCACTGTGGTTCATGAGGCCCCAAGAGAGCTCCACAAAAACACTACATTAAACAAGTTTGACAAGCCCGTTAAATATAGTTCTGAGTTCAAAAAATAAGAATCATGCAAATAGACAGCAAGATTGGCAGGAAAGCCAAATTAAGCATCCACCTTGATTCAAAGACATGTTGGAAATTTTTATAATTCACAGTTGAAATAGGAGATAATGAAGATGTAAGATTTAAGTATAATCTAATACCCATCTAATTAGGGTAATAAAATACAAGGAGCTGCCATGCCATCAGAACACTAATGAACTCAGCTCCTCTACCTCCTGCCAGCTCACTCTCCTATGGAAACACTCGTGACTGGCAGGAGTTGCCAGAAAGGTGTGAACAACACCCATAACCCACAAACAGGAATAGTTTCTTAGACACGGTCTTAGAGCAGTGATTCTTAACCTGTAGTTCCCAACCCCCAGGAGGGTCAAATGTGTTTTCACAGGGCTTGCATATCAGAGATCCAGCATATTAGATATTTCTAATTCATAACAATAGCAAAATTACAGTTCTGAAGTAGCAATGAAAGACTTTTATGGTTGGGGGTCAGCACATAAGAAACTGTATTAAAGGCTCACAGCATTAGGAAGGCTGAGAACCACTGGTCCTAGAGGGGTTCGTGGTATACATGGAGGAATCTGTTTTAGGTTCTGAATCTTGCAAAGAGGTAGGCATATCCCAGCTATGGGTTTGGGGTTTGTCTGTTGTAGCTTTTCATGCCCCACCCCCTTCCTACCTTTGATTTGAGATTGGATAAAAGGAAAATGCAACATCAATTTTTAAAAGAAGATAAGCATCAAAAATTAAAACATCATTATAAAGTGAAAAAAGAAATTTTGAAAAAAAAGAAACAAAGAATAAACCAGACAATAAGCAAAAACAAACAAGCAAGCAAACAAACAAAAAAGGATTCTCATAAATTAAAAAATAAAGTAAATAATAAACCCCACAGGGGTTATTCATAGGAAACACAAATGGTCAAATGGTAGGGTTCACATTTACATGCACACTAGCCATGGAGAACTAGGCACCAGGCATCGTTCACTTCACTTTTTTCCCGGACCAGTCATCAGTAGTACATTTATGCTTGGCAAGAGAAAGCCTATATAGTCATTGCATATTTTATTAAACTGGGATTGTTATACACTTTTGTCTGTATGTCTCTTGTCTTCTTCAACAATGCTGATGGAAATTCTTCTAAGTTATCTGGCTTCTTTTGAATTCACTATTTTTAAATACCATATAATAATCTACAACACAAGTATAATGTGACCTATTCACCATTTACTTTCTAATTGACACTTGTTAATTTGCTATCAGTCTGACCAAAGCACTATCTCATCAATATCTACTGTTAAGTATTCTGATTTGATGGTATGGTATACCTTCTAAGGCCCTATGTGTTAAGAATTATTGGAACCATCCTAGTATTATACAGGCTTTCCATTTCAGTAATGTTTCAGATTGCAGCCTTGAAATCCTGTGACAGAGAAAATAAACCCAAGAGCTCAGTGCTTGGATATCATTCTGGCTTTGCCACCGTACTGTGGCATGTTTAAATCCTCTGATCAGTTTGTATTTTATCAGCAACATTAGGATAGGTAATAATACCTTTCTCAATACAACTCTTTACAATGATTCTTTGAGTTAATATGTAGCTTTGACGCCTGTGTTAGTGTATGTGTGATTGTATGCACGAAGTGTATATATGCTCTGTGGTGAAACCACTTTCATCCTTAGAGACTAGACTCCTGAGGTTATTATGAAAGGTCATTTAAAATCTTTTGTCTTGTCTTGTATACATCTCCTTCTGGGTCTAGGCTGACATGGCTGGTACACAAAGGGACTGTTTGTTTTCATTTATTACTAACTAATTTCTACAGAGCTAGAAAAAGGAGCTGAGTACTCCTACCTTCAAATCCATAATATCATATGCTCCCAAATATAAAACGTTTTGACTCCTGACATGATACCACATGTGGAAATTTCCATACTTGATCTCATATGATAGGTCACAGGCAAAGTGTAGTTGCTATGAAAACATTGTATAATTTTACCTTGCAAAATTAATGTAGGGAAAATAAATGATTTTTGTGTTTAGACATGGGACACATCCCCAAAATATCTCACTACCTATATCCAAACACTCCGATATGTAAAATTCTAGCTCTACAACATTCTTGGCTACAAACATTTGAGATAAGTAATGCTCAACCAATACTTGGGGTTATTTTCTAGTTACAGCATTGATAAGAATTATTTTGGTAATAACCATATTTAAAAGAAAATAGTTATTAATTTTAGATATAAATATAACAACATAGGTTACATACAAATGAGACAAAAACTAAAATTTGGAAATAATTAATATTTTTTGTATTATAGCCATACATTATATCAATTCTTAAATATTTGTTATGGTAATTTTCTATGAAAGAATTATTTAATCTCAAAACCATGCTATGAAGCCTGGGCACCTATCTCTCCAAGAACAACAACAAAAGCCCTGATATGTGATATTCGCTTATTTCTGTGAGACAACTCTCACAGACAAATTCCCATCAGGTCCAATTTCAAGTTGACAATAGTTTAATCAGCCTATGAAATTCCTGGGTATTTAACCACCAGCTCTTGGAACTCACCATGGATTTTACTATATGAATTGGACTAACCAAGAATGAAAACTCCACTTAGATTGCTGGACTTCTTAGTCACATTTCTACCTTGATGATCTATCCTTTCAAAGGCATATGAGGCAAAAGTTCAAGTGGTTAGTGTGGAGTGAGGTTATTGGAAGAAAAGGAAGTTCTCTGATTTACAGTGGCTGTGGGACAATTCTCAATCTACTGTGTAATTTCCCACAACCGTGGCTTCATGCATCCTCTCTCTTGTATGGCTGGAAATTTGCAGCATCTAAACCAGTTGCTTCTGGCCTCCATCACCTGTAAGGTTATGTGTCTATTCTAGCACATATGCAGGGCCTTAGCTTCATTTTATGGCCTGGAGCTGCATGCTGACTCACATTATGCCACCAACTGGAGCTGTTCACAACTCCTGGGTATGTATCTCAGTGCTGTGTTTCTATTTAAAGGGTCTAAATGAAAGATGATACTCTTTCTATCTGTGCCTTGAGTGAAGGGTGAGCAGTACCTCTTGGCATTGGCAGGAGTGGTGACACTGGCTACGTTACCCATGATGTCACAGAGAAGAAACTTGAGTCCTTTATAGCTAGTGTTGCTTTCCTAGAAGTCATGCTATATCAGAGCATCAGAGAGAAGGTAAAGGCCCAGGCATCATGCCTTCCTTATATTATGATATATGAGTCATATCCTTTCAAAGACCTGTAAGTGGTCACCATTGCAGTGTCAATGACAGCCTTGCTATGGCTTATACCACTCGCACTTTCACCATTCAATCAGCATCCACTATACTATTATGCTCAATTGCTCTGTCCTTTCTCTGTCTCCCATCCTGGCCTTCTCACATTACCTCTCCTTCTTTCTCCAACAAATCAAAGTAGATGAATACTTTGAGTCTATCTTGGGAAGTACAAGACCAAGATCATTAACCATACTGATTATTGGGTAGGTCAGTGTTTTATTTACCCCAGGATTCTACCCCAGGATGACTGAAAAAAAATGCTGAAGCAGTCAGCTGCTGAGGATTTCAGGGGGTTCAGTGTGGGGTCACTGTTATTTCCAACTCTCTGGCCAAAGACACCATTCCTGACACCAAAGATAAGGATTGCCTGGCATAGCCAGCTGGCCCAAACATCTGCCATCTAAATAACACTCAGTTTTGAAAAGCCATACACACACACCTCAGTCAGGAGACTGATAAAAGTATCTTTTATTTTTATGAATGAAGGATAGAAAAAATGCATGGTCAAATTATCTAAGTAAGAAATACCAGTCCCACAAGAGAAATAGACATATTTTTCTGTGCATCCAGAATTAGCAGGTTCAGATAAATGAAGGTGGAAAAATATACTACTGGCATGTGAGGTACAGGTGCAATCCCCTTCATCACATTAGGAGTGGCAATTCATTCAGTGTCACTCCAAAAAAGAGTTTCACCAGATGTTGCAATGTTTCAGCTTCTGTGGGCTTTCCTGCAGAGGCAGCAGGGCTCGGAATTCTTTTTGTGCATACTCTGAGGTTAAGCATGACAGTCATACCCATGGTACTCCTGGGCTGGTCACTGGGGACTTATGGTGAAGTCTTCTGTGATTCACCCTGGGGACCATGTTTCCTGGTTCCCCTTGAGGTATAACATGATTATACCCCCAAAACTGAAAACACAGTGCTGTGGCGATCCGCTTTCTGGCCTGCAGAATGACGAGTCACCACATGCATGATTCTTCTCGGATCACACTTTATTGGAGTACAGCTCAGTTGAGGTAGAATAGTGGAAGAAAGACCCCGTGCCTGAAATGCAGCCTGCTTATATAGGGAAACTGGGCCGCGTGTAGCCATATGATTGGTGCCCAAAGTAATGCCTCATTATCATATAGCTGGTGATAGGTCCAAAGTAATGCCTCATTAGCATATAGCTGGTGATAGGTGGTAAGGAGTGCCAAATTAGCATAGTCAGGGATCACATCGGATAGGTCACTACTCAGCACCTAATTAGCATAAGCAGCAGAGGTGCAATAGCTGGGGAACATGATGCAATATTCCAGCAAGTTGTGCAAGGGACAACCTCGCCCTACACAGTGCTAAGTGTGCTTCCTCAGCAGTGGTAGCATTGTAAACAGCCCAAGGGGTCCAACCTACCTCATGTGCACAGGGCCACCCAGTACACTCTGGAAGGCTCCTTAGAGCACTTAGGAGAGAGACATCTACCCTCCTTCAACACAAGGGCTTGGCAGGCTTTGGAATTGAAATCTGGATAATCCATTTGAAACCTCAAGGCCTGAGCAGAAGTAAACTAAAAAAAATCAAATTAAATCAGAAGCATGTCTTCCTGGCTATAAGACATCTTTATCTCAGCCCTTGAATGGATAAAACCACTGTGAGAAATTACTCCAGCATCCCCGTTAACAGATAGGAAAACTGAGCACTCATGACTCACAATGGCTATTTGTGATTCATGAATGCCTGATTCATAGAAAATAATAGCTTTGTTTCATTCTTGGGTTTTGAGGGGAATAAAAGAGAATTTTTTGCTTGGCCTTCTTTTTTTGAATTACTAACAAATTTTATTCTCAGTTTGAACTCAAAAGGTCAATATTAGCTTCTCTGCTTCCCCAAACCTGAGTCACAGAGGCGTCTAGTGATATGTTAAAGCCACACAGTGTGTGAGTGCTGAGCTGGGACACAAAGTGCATTTCATTTTCTAAAACTCTGCCATTCAGAGAAAGAATTTCTTTAAAAAAAAAATCTGAGCTATAAGAACACTTAATATGATAGCAGCCTCATGCATTCCTATCTATGCCCAAGAGCTTCAATCAGTTTTCTAAGAATTCTCTCAATCTCTGATGGAGAAGTGAGAAAAAGAGGAAAGTGTAATATTAAAAACATGAAATTATAACAAATGTCTAGAATATTAATTATTAAACAAAACTTATCTTTCCTGAAAGAAAATCTAAATATAAGGACAGGCTAGGAATGAAGTGAGATGAAGAGACCATCAATCAACTGATCATGTTGAGGAGAAAGGGCTTTCTCCACAGACCGTCCTTCCTGTAATTGCTATTTACTGCACTCTCTGTTCCCTGACACAATCCACAGTGTAATAGTCAGCTAACAGTCCCTGTCCTCTGTATGCCTTATTTCTTAATGAAAAGAAAAGCAATAGGTATTTAGAAAAGAATTCTCAATACTGAATGTTGCTGGAGCAAGGAGAAGGGGAGTGGGTTTATTAATAAAGACAGAGAGGAAGGGCAGGTGTGAGCTGTGTGGGGACAGACTGTTCCAGGAAGAGCAAGAAGGCTTTGCAAAGGCCCAGAAGTGAATGCATATAAAGCAGGTTCAAAGATGGAGAGGCCAGAGAATTGGAGCCAGCAGAGGATGAGAAAGAGATTAAAAAGTCAAATTAGAAAAGCAGGCCCTGGAGGTCATGCTGGAGATGTTGGCTTTTGACCTCTTAAGTAGCTAGAGAACTTTCTCTGGTTCTCTGTACAAGTCAAGTTATGTGGAGCTTGGTTTGAACAAGGGCAGCACAAGAGTCTGAACAGAGGTGGCTTAGCCAGGATGCTGGGAGCATAGTGGTTTGAAAACTAGTGTAGCATCTAGGAAAATAATTGCTTAGAGTGGCAACAGACTGAACTGGATGTAGGAGACTAAAAATAACTGCATGTTCAAATGTGACAGAATCTTTGACTGAAGCTGATGATTTAACCTAGACTTCAATGGCATAAAAACCACTTCTAGAATTGTGACTCTAGGTTTCTCTGAACTCTTCTGTCTAGGAACAGAGTTACTTTCTTCCTGGATGCCTCACTACAAAACAGAATAAGAAGGAAAGGAGAGATACATAGAAAAATAAATGAAGCCTAAAGGCAGAGCATGTCCTGACATGGTCAACATTACTGAAACCCAGCTCCAGGAGCCTGGCTAGCCAAAGCCATTTAGTTCATAGACAGAAGGTTTTGTCTTAACACCTAAGAGTCCTTGGGTACCAAGCTAAGGGATACATAACAACTAGGTAAAAAACCTCCAGAGAAAACTGCAGGAGAAAGCACTGGACTTTTGGAAATTGTGGAGGTCTGTTTCATTTAGTGTGATCTCCCCAAAATAGCCTTCTTTTACGAGTGTTGAAGGGATGCACTGAAGCCGACATAAAACAAACATGAGCAGACTTTGGGTGCAAAATATACCCTTTTATGTAACGCCACAAGCTGCCTAATTTCTCTGAGCTCTTTTTTTCCTCCTCTCTAAAATGTCAGTGATAGGAGATAATATTGTCTAATTGACAGTGATTTGCAAGACTAAACAATGTATATAAAGCCACAGGCATTCAAATAATTGGTAATGCTGGAGCTCATCATCTCTCTCTGTGTTGTGAAGAATCAGTCAGGAGGGTTTATCTAAATCTCTCACCAGGATTCCTTTGGCCATGGCCAGCCAGCCACAAGTGAACTGTGACTTTCAGACTTTCTGAGATCCATAGGAGAGATATTTCCACAAAGAGAAAGTAGCAACCAGAAACCACAACACTACATATTTGCTTTTTCTTCTTGCTGATATAGAATTTCAACATATTTCAGACTTGGTGGTTTTCACACTGGATTTGGAATCCCTTTGAAAGATGCTGAAAGATTCTACCTGAAAGAATTCAGTTACAGTTCCTATCTCAGACTGCTCCTGACAGTTCACATGGCCCTCAGCATCCAAAAGCAAAGAGGCATTGTTTTCCGCTTTCCTTTCCCACTCAAAATTTATGTAATGGTGCTGCAAAAGAAAAATCAGTCACTGAGCTGCTGAAGATGCAAACGGAGAAGTGGGGAGTCAAAGAAGTCAGAAGAGTGAAAAAAAGGTAAAGTCACAGGGAAGCTAATTCCTCAGGGTGAAGAGTCCCCACAGGAGGCCTCTATACTGTGAGGACCCAACTTCGTCAAGAGATGGAAACACCATATTGCACATGATTACATGCTGGACAGGATATTATCGTTTCCAGAAAAAGAGTGTGTATTCATCTTCCAGACTTGATAAAGCTGACAAATGCAATCAGAGCCTTTCTCTCTGAATTCTCTGAGGAAACTGTCAGGAGAATCTGCAGTCCTGTAGCTGAGGCGAATCTGAATGTTTCCTTCCCACCCTGGCACATGGCCTTGTCCTTGTCTGGGTCCTTGTCTATTTTGGCCAATGCAGTGATCCAACTGCATAACCTAGGTATGCTTGGGAACTAAAACCCAAGAGCTAACAAAAAAAATAAAGGATTCTATGATTTCTGTGGCAGAACTCTTAGAAACAGGTACAGCATTCCTTGACTTCAAAATCAAGACGATAATAATACCTTTTTTTTACCTTATTCGTAGAGCTTTTTGCAAATCAATAGAAAAATGCACATAATAGTTTTTGGAAAATGTACATTTCTATACAACTGTCATCAATGTGTCATAATTAATTATAAATAATGTATAGAACACTCAGTAAACTAAGTGCCTTAAGTGGCTAGGATTCTACCGTTTGCTGCATGCAATATGCCTTTTAATTTAATTCTGCATTAGAATTTTTTTAACTACCTTTCTGGTTTAGTGTTCTTCTCTCCTACAGGAGTGAAATCAAGATCAGTGGTTTTCAAATTCCTGGAGTACTCTTACTTCTTCTCCACACCCACCTCAAGACCTTTCTACTTTCCTGGATTCTAGAAGAAACTTCAACTTATTATGATTCACATATAAGAGAAAAAACAAGACATTTGTTTATCTTGGCCCAGATTATCTCACCCATTATATTTTTATCAAGTTCACTGCAAATGTCATAATTTCATTTTTGTGCATATCTCAATAAATTTTACATATATATGCCATACCTTCATTGGCTGTTTATCAATTTATGCACATCTCAGCTTATTTTATTCTCTGGCTATTTTGAATAGAGCAGAAATAAACATGGATATGCAAGTGTCTCTAGGTAGGGTATAGAGCTCTTTGGGTGTTTTAGGGTGGTATACTATGTCACATGATGGTTACATTTAAGCTGGGAATGGGAAGGGGTGTTACAAAAAGCCATCTTCTGGACTCTGAATAGTTTCTGTACCCAGGAACTCAGCAGCAGTGGCTATCTTTACAAGAAATATAAAAGGCTGAGCCTATCAAAATTCCATCATTGAAGGAGAATGGGCTCATACAGTCTCAAACCCTCTCTGAGGAACAATAGTCAGTTAATGGTTCCTGGGGGCAGTGAAATCATATTCCTCAGTTGTAGGCACTGATAAATTTCTCTGGTTGAGCAAATTAGCCCCACCCAGGCTAATACAGTTAACTTAAATAGATGTAATGGACTCCAAACAAATAAAAAGACATGGAAATAGAAGGGCAGCTTGTAGAGAGAAAAAGAACTGTGTTAGACATAAGATAATAGAGATAGAATATGATCAAAGCATATTACATATACATATAATGAAAACTTGAAAGAATGACCTTAGGATTTGTCAGAAAAGAAATGCTTGGGATTCAGGAGGAGGTCCTCAGGAGATCTGGGGTTGGAATTGATTTCAGCTTTGCCATCTACCAGCTAGAAAGGGCATCTTGTGGGGAGGAAGAGTGACAATTGAATAATATGACTCAAGATGACTTTCTGCAATGAGGCAGGAAGAGCAATTACATGGCCTGCTTCAGTGGAAAGAAAGGGCTGAGTCTCAGCCCCATCAACCAGCATCTTGGAAGTTGATTCTTCCTTCCAGGCCAACTGAAAGGTACCCTGAAAGTCTCGTCAGCACACCATAGGTTTAATATTGCTACATTCTGTTTTCTGCACATTCAAGCAGAAATTAATTGTTTACTATTAATTGTTCTTCTGAAAAAGGTAGGGAAATGGAGTTATCATTAATTGTTTCTGACAAGCACTGAAGATTATAATGTCCTGAGAGCAGGAAGAGGCAAGATCTGATTGTTTTAAAACAGAGACAGGGAGCCTGGGTTGGGAAGAAGGGAAGTAGCTTCAGTTTTTAGACAAGAGTCACACATAGAGACAGAGTTCCCATCACAGCAGGATTGGCTAAATGCTCCCTCCCCTATGGATGAAGGTGTGATTGAAGGAATCAGGCTGAGGACCAGAGATGCTGCCAGGTTTCCTTCCAGGTGTCAGAGGATGATGCACAATAGACGAGGAAAATAAACTGCTGCTGTATCTTCACATCAACAGAAGGACAGAGATGTGCGGGAAGCAATCAGGGCCTTTGAGAAGCTGTGAGGCCTTGTGGTGCATCTCCCAGCCAGTCTTCTCAGATGTCTTTGCAGGCTCCAGATAATTAGGCCCAGCAGTTTCACTGTGAATAAAGTATTAATAGGCCTCCATTTGCAAAGGCGGGGGGAGTGGAACAAAATGAGAAAACCGGACAAGGATCAAAACAGCAATTAGAGAGCAGCCCTGGAAAATAAGCCAACAAAGCACACATCGGGCCCCAGGTTGGAATAACCAATCCCAAGTCTTTAAAAACAAAGATGCTTTGTAAGAGAACCAAAGCAAACATGAATGTATTAAAGACCCAGAACGTGGGGATGCTAGTAACTTGGCTTCCTATATTTTCCTTCCATCCTTCCCACCCCATCCCTGCTGTATACATTAACATACACCTGGAATATCTACTCTCTGATCACCCCAGCTCTTTTGGTCACACTGTTCTCTGAGCTTTCACTGTTCACTATGACCCCATCTTTTCATGTCTGACTCACCTATCTGTTTGAATTTCCTTCAATATTTCCTATAGAACTTTCCTTAATATCTAAAGCTGGATTAGATTTACTCCCAGATTGCAATCTTTCATCTCATCCCAATCCTTGACACACCAGCTTGGAGTCATTGCCTAGGATGTAGGCCCTTGTTTAATACATATTAGAATCTCAAGAAGAATATGTTAATAGACTGGCTGGAACATATCTTGCCATAGAAGCTTTTAACTGCCGGTTCCACACAGTCGCACTCCAATGGCATTAGCTCAACTATGTTCATAGCAGCATTATTTGTAATAGCAAGAACCTGGAAACAACCTAGATGCCCCTCAACTGAAGAATGGATTAACAAACTGTGGTACATCTACACAATGGAGTATTACTCAGCAGTAAGAAAAAAATGATATCCTAAAATTTGCAGGCAAATGGATGGATTTGGAGAATATCCTCCTGAGCAAGGTCTCACAAACCCAGAAAGATAAGCAGGGCATGTATTCACTCATTAGTGGACTCTAAACAAACAAACAAACAGAAAGTATGCCCAAGCTGCAAACCACAACCACTGAACAGCTTGGGATCAGAAACACCTTGGACTGACTCCTTGGATCCCACTCCCCCTAGAGGAACACCTGACTCAGTCTTGATGTTGGGGGGAGAAAACTGGATCTGTCAGGAGTGGAGGCTGAACTAAGCAATATTGGGTCCGTGGGACCTTGGGACCGCCTGCCTATGTGGGGGTTGAGGAGATGTGGAGAAGAGAGAATTACCTGATGTGGTGGGAGGAGGAAGGGACCTTGAATAAGGATATACAAGGATAGAAAATGTGACTCTGTCTCTCAGTTCTATGGCCCTCCTGCTCCTCTTATAACAGGCTGTTTTAACTGTAAGCTGGAATCCTTAGATTAAAAATAAATAAATAAATCACACCTAAGTTAAAGATTCTGTAAAAAAAAAAAAAAAAAAAAAAAAATAAGAACAAGAAGCTTTCAACCAAAGTTCAACCAAAGGGGTAAACCCATGTAATGTGTACACACGATAGTAGATTGGGAATGTATTGAGTGCAAAGCAAGCTAGCAAGCTTTACCATCTCACACTAGGACATTGCGGATAATGCTGCCTTGTGTTACTAATTTAGATCAGAATCCTATGCAGTAGATCCTTTTGTGCTAGAGAGCTTCTGAAGGCTTTCAGGCACACAAGATGTCTAAATGGAAGTCCCTTTTAAATTCCGTCATAGAGATTTGAATGTCAATTTTTGGACAAATAAATGTCTTCCAGATACATCTACTGTGTAGTCTATTGGGAAAAGAGAACTCTGCTTGGGCACCTTAGGCAGATAAATAGTTGATTGTTTCCCTACGGAGGCTGTTTATTATAACAGAAAGGACTTTGTGTAGTCAGTAGAATGTGATGTTAGAAAAAAGCGTAAGTTTTGGAATTAAAATGACCTTGGCACCAATCCCAGCTCTGCAATTCACTAGCAGTATGATTTGGACCACTTTCAGTCTCTCTGAGATTCACTCCAAGTTGTGCTACAGAGGTACATATTTTAATGTTATAATACCCACTTGAGCCTCAGTAATTTTTATCAATGATCCCATAAATCTAGACTATAAAGAAAAAGACATGAATGTAGAATAGATACTGAGAAGAAGAAAGAGTCATGAGGAGGAAAGTTAAGGAAAAGGGTAAATAGAATCAAAGTACATTATATGCATGTAAAAATGTCACACCGAAATACATTGTTTATACAGATAGTGTACATTAATTAAAAAATAAATATCATTCCACACCCCACCTCTTTCTGGCATGTACTCCTGATCATATTTAGTAATTCTGTTTAGGCCAAGTTTCCTCATCTAAAGGAGACAAGCCAATCCTTTTTATATCCTAAATGTGTGCCTGCAGGATAAGAGGCACTCAGAAAAGTGAGTGGTTATCATTTATTTGTTGTGCTAATTACTGTGACATTTTACTAAATAATTGTTTTGTTCTGATTCATGGTAAAAGGGCTTGGGTTTTAATTCTGTTGCCCTCTCTCATCAATCCAAAAGTTTCTGGATGACCTGAGCCTCCTTAAACATCAATACATCAATAACAACCATGACATTTCCCTTGCTCACATCTCTTCCTGGTCCTAGAAAGGATGCCAGCAGACACTTAGGGCCAGAGCACAGAACTCTGGATATTTGGACTACAACTGAGGGTTTTTCTTTTAGCCTCTAACTCCACCGCCTTGAAATTAATTTAGAAATACAATCAGGAGACAATTGACTAAAACCCCTCTCATTTCATCACCTGATAGGAGGGTGTCACAATTCAAAGACCCTTAGAAGCAGCTGAAAGGGACATCTTCCTAAACATTCAGATTTTGCTCCTAACTATGGAAGGATATTAGGTTGTTAACATAAAATTGGTCTATTCAGTTTCTGTGTCTCCTTTAAGGAGTAAGCTGATTTCTTTTTTAGATCCACATATATTAAAGCTCACAATTAATTTAGATAACACCATGTGAGCTGATAGTAAAATGTCTAGCAATTAAATAATGAATGCCAGGGAGCCACAGTCATCAGAGATATCAGAATACACCTTTATTATAATGATGTAAAATCAGAGTGTTTTCATATGATTTAATTATAGATTGACAGGAAAAAGTGTAGAACCATAGATTAACAATTTTAGGTAACGCATATATTAGAAACTCTGTTTGCAAAACTATGATTAATATTGAGCAAGCTAAATTCATCACTGGATAAAGAAGCATTTGCAGATTTAGAACATAATAATTCAGTATGAATGAAGATAGAAGAACTCTGAGGGTGATATGAGCAGATAATCTCTCCCATGACGAGGAATGAAATGAAATTGCTAGGTAATGTAGGCCTTTCTTCAAAGGCAGGTTTTACTTCATAATGTTTAAATTTTATAGCAGAAAATGCTAGGGTAATGGCAAGTATCCAATAGAACCAGCTATGGCTGTACACACTTTTTAGCATGTGGTCAGAATAACAAGTAGCTCAGAAGGATGCCTTTTTCTTCATAGAGGCTGTGAGGTTTATAGGCTTCCATGTGACCCTTACACCCATCACTGAGTTCTAGGTTCTTTCCTTGGAAAGACTCTGTCTTGTTCATGTACTTAGCATTTGAAATAATTCCACAAAACATGGAATAACTGAGCTGATCAAATCTCAGACTTGAAATTTTTGGGATGACTTAAAAAGTAACTGTGTTCTGTATGGAGAGCAATTGCATATGACCCCCAGCAGAGAAGAGGAACACTCTTAGATGAGCTTCAGAGCAGCAGAGAGCTTTCTTGCACAGGAGGAGAGAACATGTACTTTGTAATACCACCACTAATATGCTTATAGGTCCACGTCACAGCCTATCAAAGCATGTCCTAGGAACTGAAGGCAAGGATGTGGAAGCAAGAGGTGAAGTAGAAAACATGGGGAGTGCTACCTACTGGCTTGCTTTCCATGGCTTTCTCAGTCTGATTTCTTGTAACACCCAGGACCTCCCAGGTAGCATCACTCACAATGACCGGGACTACTCATATTGATCATTAATCAAGAAAATGTCTCATAGATGAGTTCACATACCAATCTTATAGTTTCTCATTTAAGGTTCCCTCTTCCAAAATGCCTTCGGTTTATATCAAGTCAACATATATCATCTAGGATGTACAAGGATGATCACTGGATTTCAGTTAAAGTCACTTGTTACCTATTTCAGGCAGTGGCAGAAAAAAAAAGCAACATTTATCATTCATGACCAAGACAATGTAGTGCAGAAAACTTAGTTTCCATGCCAGAAGTAGATGATATTGTTAACATGCACTAGGAACACCAAGCCCTCTCTCAACTAGAGAAACACTGTTGATAAGGCACTTTTCTATAAAAGCAAGACCATTCTATCAATTGCCAAAAAGGAAAAAATTGCACAGAGTTCGAGGAAAACTCAACACCCATTCAAGGAAGGGTATTCATGATCATAACATGGCTGAAGGAGACCAGCTCCAAGCAGTGTCATTTTAGCTTTTATTCTCATAGCATGAGAGATATGAGATATCCCTTAAAAGTAACAGTGGACAGTGAAGAGGAAATTACTCATTCAGTTCTTATCCTCTGCCCACTGCCTTTTGCCTACAGAGGAGAATAAGAATGACAGCTAGGACATGAAGAAAAGATTTGCTGTTTGAGTTCCTGTTTCATTTTGGCAATTTTTACTAGACTAATCAATTAATTGACCCAGTGATGAAAAGAAAAGAGAGCAAAAGTACTTTTCCCATTGGCCTCCTGTGGAATGCAAGTTTCACAACACCGCTCTCAATGGTTTTCCCATGTGGTTCATTCAATGCATGTTAGCTAGATGGAGAACTCCACCATGAGGGAGTTGAAAAATATTACACAGTTGGAGAAGAGAAAAGAACTTCTTTTGCTCATCTAGAAAATGAGAGGGATGTACAAATGCTCCCTCTAGTCTCTTGCAGGCCTGAAATTCTGTATTTCTTTGATTCCTGGAGGCATGCTGGGGAGAGCTTCAGGAGAGAGACACTAACTACAGAGATACATTTTTGGCTTTCATTTAAAATAGATGTCCTGGTACCTGCTTATCCTTTCCCATGTGTTCATTTCCAGAATGATTTCTTCTTTAATTCAACACAGAGTTGCTGTGGCTGAAAGAATGAACACATTGCAAACAGCTCATTTTAATCATTTAACATTTCAACAATGTGAAAGGCTCAGAGAATCTCAGACAACCAGGAAAAAAAAAAGAAAATTTCCCTTAAAAAGAGTGGTTCATGTTGATCCTAATTTATTTGTCACAAGTGTGACCAATCCCCAAACCAGTGGGGTGCATAGGCATGAGATTATATAATAAACATTCTGAATCCACCTGCTGTAGTTGCAAACAGGCTACCAACTTTCCAAGTTGGCCTTGTAGCCATTTTTTATTAAAACCTTTCATCCTAGAGGGAAGTACCACAAAAAACAGGAAGTTTAAAAGGAACTGAGACAGCAGGTGAAACATCTCATCCTAGAGAGAGGATCCTTAAACTCAGGAAGTAAACAATACAAAGGCTTCAGGAAGCCCCTGAAACTGACCACATTCAAAAGACTCCTCTCTCTCCAAGTATATGTAAGTTGTAAAAACTGCTCAGAGAGATTTTCAGACAAGTTGGACCACCTAGAAAAGCCTTCAAACAGCAAAGTAACTGGAAGAAACATGGACCAGCTGAAGCACCTAAAAGGAGCAAAAATCAGCAGCATCATCTGAAAGAGATAGTTTTTAAATCTGTTGAGCTGCCTTCAGGCTAAGCAGTGAGCTCCAAGTTTTCAGCTTTCCTGAGCTGTCACTCATGCTGGGGTGGACTTTGGTGGTGCAGCTGTTTGAGTCCTATCTGTTCCTGTAAGTAGCCTCTAACTTCCATTTCTGAATCTTACCCAATAAAGCTCAATCATTCATCAAGTAAGATGTTGGTGGTATCCTTCAGTCTGGTGTAGATTCAATATCTGGAATGAGTAGACCATTGTTTATGTCTCCCCAGAAATCATGTCAAACAACAAAAGAAAGAATAAAAGGTTCAAAATGATTGCAGAAACAGTAGCTCAAGGGGAGAGGTGCCTGAAATAAAATCTGCTGTGTCTGTCCTAGTTAATATCTGTGTATAAAATCCTAAAATGCTCTTGAAGTAGATGCAGCAATTTGATATTTGCCTGAGGCTGATATGAAAGGCTAGGCACACCGACCTAGCACAGAAGGAAAAGATCGGGCTTTGTAGGGAGAATGCCTCAATTCACCCTTACTGAATGTAAGATTACAGTGAGCCATATACAGTGTATCTAAATTTCTATCTCTAGAACAAGGGGATAGCAATGCCTGTTACAAAATACCTTCATAGATATCTGAAGAATAATAAATGGAGTTCCCTATCTCTTAATCTTGTGGTGGGTGATATGTTACATATTTAATAAAACCTGGAATATCAAGAGATCAACCTACAATCAAACTAGGCAGAGGTAACTCCAAGAGTTCCAGGGATACCAGAGCAGTGGTAATCCACATAGCTCTGGGAGTTCTGGATGTCTGTGAGTACAAGGCCAAACAGCTGGACTTCAATGGCACACACTTCTAATCTCAGCATGGTGAAAGCCAGGACTGGTGACCTATACCTTTAATCCCATAAATCCAGAGACAGAGAACTTTCTGTGTTTCTGTGAGTTCAAGGCTAACTATCAAATAAAATAGCTCACGTCTTCAATCTCAACCTAGATGGGATACAGCTGGGTGAAGAAGGTATTTAAGACAGGCTTAGGAAAACAGCATGCAATTAGAAGCAACCAGGAGTGAGGCTGAGGAAGTTATAAGATAGCTGTGTGAGACATGACTGTGGTCTTTCACTCTTAGATATTTCAGCCTTTCCCTGATATCTGGCTCTGAGTTTCATTACAACCAGAATTCATGCAACATAACCTGGCACAACATAAACTGCCAATGAAACAGTCTCACAGATAATTTGCAATAATGTCAGATATATGCAAAATATATCTTCAGGTCTCTCAACATAGAGTACATGTATAGATGATGTGTGTGTTTCCAGGAATTAAATCCAGGACCTCTCAAATATTTGGTAGTGACTACCATCAAACTACAACCTAGAATACAGCTTGTACCTTTACTGAAGGTTTCTAGAGATTGCCTGAATATAAACTGGAAGCATAAAGGGAAACAGGCTTTAAACATATTGAGAAATAAGCTAAGCACAGTAGTACATACCTATAATTTCAGTCCTTCAGAAACAGAAGAAATGGTACCAATTCAATTATCAGCCTAAAATTCACAGCAAAACCTTGTCTCAAAATCAATTAAAACAATATAAAAAGACAGCCAAACAAATATTAAGGATCAAAATTTTAGTAGAATTAAATGACAGGGAGTTTAGATGTCATCATAGCCATCAATAATGATACTAGTTATCTCCCAATTTTATGAGCTTATTCTCTGTGGGGCACTTGCAAAACACTTATGCATTGACTCCCTTCATAAGTCTATCTTATGAAGTGCCTAATTTTGACTCCAAGTATCAAAGAGGAAACAAAAGTTTTGAAGATCTCTGGGAGAACTGATACTCTTATCCAGTCTATGAATATGCACCTATCCAGGCTATGGATATGCACCAGAAAGAACTATCTTTATGAAATTGCCACCAGAAATGTGTATGCAGGGAATATGCATAAATGGAACTGACTTTAAACAACCTATTCAGTCATGTGCTACATCCTAGAAGCCAGTGTCCCTAGTGTAAGGGTTATGATGATAACACACAGTCCTTACATCTAAATTGCTCAGCATCTAACACCCAGTTACAAACTATGCACCTTGCCCATGGGAGATATGTCTTAAGAGCCAAATGAATGCCTGACTGGAACTGTGGGTATTACCAAACACGACATTTATGGTGTTTCCTCTATGTCTACTCAGTTACAATAAATTTATACACAAGTCACAGAAAGATATTAACAACATAAAATCAAATAATTATAGCAATGTACTACATAAAAGTAATAAAGGTTGTGTTTGATGTTCTCTCTTTCCTCCCTTAAAAGAAATAATTTATGGCTTCTCTCTGGCACATCTGAATTTTTAGTACTTACACTGAAATTTGGGGATGCTATTAAGTAGATGCTATTCTAATTCATGCACCATGGTACCTATAGTCCACGTTATAATTGAGACGGTGATGTCAGGCCTGGTGACAGGTACAAGAGGATGGTTCACAGTCATCGCAGGTTATGACAGAGAAAGAGGCAGAAGACTCCAACATGTTGCTCAGAACTACCTTCCATTTTAAGATATGAATACTTTTATTTTTGGAAATTTTTCATACATTATTTTAGAGTGGGGTTGATACTAGGTGGGTAAAACCTCAGATAAAGGGGAAGGATTCCAAAGCAACATCTTTAGTGTGCACATCTGCATCCTACTTCACCAATCCATGGTACTGCATGGTCTCAGAGACAGAAGATCTGTGACACAGCAGTTCCTGAGCAGGGAGAAGATGTTTCATCTACAGTCACTAACTTGCACCATCACCAAGCTGCATAGCCCCTTATGGGAGACACACATCACTTGACTTTTACATTGCTTACTATGATAGTGACAGTTAATTACAAATTAAGAGTTAAAGTGAGCTTTTTAAAGCAGTTATATGACGTTGAGCTGAAAAGAAAAATGATAGATTGATAGATTTTTTTAATAGAACAGACAGACAGACAGACACATACACACACACACTCACAAATCTAACAGTCCCAGAACATCTTTCAGCTTGTAGTTACTTATTACCTGACAGTGTAGTACAAGGTTATGAATTAAATAAAATATGTCACCATGAGATTCACAAAGCATTCTGTTATAGAGTACATATATCAGGGTGGAGATTTCATACACAGATGTCTACATCGAAGCAGTATTCCTTCTCAGGAAATTGTATTTGTATTCCTGGCTAGTCTATCTCCTATGGTCACATTAAAGGTACAGTGATTCTCTTTCAGTCAGACCTGGCCAGTGATGCTCTGGGTGGAATCTGAGTTTCAAGAAAGAAAGGCAAGAGGATGGAAGAAGAGGCACAGGGTGGCAAGTGAGCCAGGCCTGAGCACAAACCATCTCACGGTGAGAACACAGACTTCTTTAGTTGTCAAATTCACAAACACTCATAAATGTGTTCCCCCCACCCCCTCAGCTTCAGTGTTAAAGACCTTTGTCCTTGGGGAAAAAGTATTTGACAAAGTCTCCAAGCACAAAAAGAAAGCTGGGGCCCCTCAGAAGACACATTTCTAGGAAAGAGAATCAGCGAAATCAGCAGGGATGGAAAAAAAAAAATGTTATCCTTCCTACTCTTAGGAAAATGAAGGGTCTGCCTGTGAATCAAAATTTCCTTTTGCTCTTAATGAGATGGCAGTCTAGAACACTAGGCCTACTGCAGAGAGACAGAAACTTCCTGCTGGGCTTAGATTACTCAAGAGCTCTGTGTTTAATCTCAGAAGGTGGCAGGGCACTCAAGGAGAGCTAGCAGGGAAGATGCAGAGGTGGCCCACTACAAGGGGCAGGGCTGGCCTGCACTGAGAAATCAGAGCTCCCTGAAGCACACAGCCATCTTACCGCTCTTATTCAACTTGGCATAAAAGAATAGATACAAAACAGCACCATCCTGAGCACATCAGTGAGGGATGGGCAGGGGTCAAAGGCACTGAAAGAGCAAGGTGGGAAGAGGGCTAGTTCCCTGAGTGCTGAAGGTGACAAACTGCCAGCATCTGTTTTAATGAGTTAAGTATAGGCTGTGGTGTCAGCTCCCCCACACAAATCCCCATTCAGTCCATACCTCTCAACATTCTCACTATTTCATAAAGCCCCCCCACCCCTGATGAAAGATCTACATGGCTAAAATATAAGTCTCTTATGTTCATTCTCTTATGGAATCTCACTTCAAGAGACGGAAGCTCTCTTTTTTTCATAGAAAGTATTGTTCTCATACTTAATCAGTAAGGACTTTAAATAGTTGGTCATTGAGACATTTAAGCCAGAAAGTAAAAGAGGAATGGTATACCTTCTTCTCTATGGGGGACCCATCCTTTCCTGGAAAGTGAACCACCAATCTCTCAGGAGCCTTGGCAGCATTTGAAACATGGATGGTTTTAGAGTCACTGCTAGCTGATTTCCAGCAATTCCAGGGCTCCTTCAGTAAGGGAAAGAGCTGTTTCAAGGCTGTGGGTAAACTCTGCAGATGTTCAAGTTGAGTTCTACTACCTTGAATTCTGTGTGGAGTCTCAAAAGTAAACATTGGAAGGGTTAATGTGATTTTACCTATTGCACATGCAGGACTCCAATATGTGAAGTATGTCAAATGTGTATCTACCTCTTTGCGACTTTATTTTATCTACTGCTTTACTTGCATCTGTGTTTAGCACTAAATAAAACACACCTTTCTTTATCCACATCTATCATCTATGCAGGCAAACCCTAACTGGTGGGAATCCCAAGAATTATTCATTTATGTATTCATTACTGATATTTTGTTACAAGTCCATTTGTATCCATTTCCAGAAGGTACATTGGCTATCCCCTGACACCTCCAACTAACAGCTCATTGGACTATAGAGTCCTGGAAGATAACCAAAGTTCAGGACTGACCTGTACCTGCTAGCTAAGAAATTCCTCAGATTTTCATTAAAACCTCAGAAGCTGAGGGTATGGCTCCCTTATAGACACTGGCATATCACCTACAGGACTCAGTCCTAAGCAATATAAAACAAACAAAATCCAACTCAAATAAAATGGGTCAGAAGAGATAAAAAGAAAGAAACATCCTCACTGGAATGCTCAGAGATGCCCAGCTTTGGCCACTTTGATTTTTCTTCAGAATTGTGACACAATAAACTCCATTATTTTGCGAGAATGTGACAGAGCAGATTTTCAATCTCAGCACTCAAGAGTTCCAGGCTACTCTGAGTGACAGAGGAGGATCCTGTCATAAAAAGAAAACCACAAATCTAGGCCTGTGTGATGGCTGAATGGGTAAAGTTGTTTACCACCAAACCTAACAACATGAGTTTAATAGCTGGAAGAAGAGAACCAACTCCCTGATCTCCTGACCTGCCCAAGAATGGTGTAGACGTGAGCACACACATAGCCATTTCCACACAAGAAATAAATAAGTAAATAAATAAATACTTTTACAAAATTTAAAGGGCCAGTGATATGGCTCAGTGGATTAAGGTATTTGCTTCCATGCTAAATGACCAGAGTTTAAACTCCATGAACCACATGATAGAAGGACAGTAAACTGGATTCTGTAGGTTTTCCTCCAACTTTCACACATGTGACTCCCCTTGCCCCCACCCCCAGATAAATAAATGTAATTTTTAAAAAAATTTACCATTGATGAAAGCTCATTTTAAGTCCAATCAATAAACTAACAACAAGTGATATTGAGTCATAAAGCTTTTAAAAAGATTAGTCAAGGGTTGGGGATGGCTATCACTCAGGGGAAATCAGGTTCCTCTGGGGTTATTAGTCTCATTAGAGGAAGAGTTTACAATTGGGCTTAAATGAGATAATTTTGATAGTTTCTTTCGAGCTTCAAAGGAAAAACACTGAGCAGGCAAGTTATAAACTTCACCAGCTTCCTTGAGGAGGCAAGTGGAACAGAGAAGGGAAAGCCACCCCATTTAAGCTGACCTGGAGGTCAGACCTCAAGTAACAACAAAGCCAGAGGCTAGTTTCAGAGAAGCAGGAAGGAGGTTCAAAGCATTGAGACAAAGGCCCTAACTGTTAGCAAAATGATGCTTTGAAAGGAGAGAGAAAGAAGCAAAGGGAAAGCAGACTTAGGATTTGACATTGCTGCAGGTAACACTTTTGCGCCAGGTTGGAGTTTGAGGAAGGGAAAGTCCAGTATCTCACTAAAGAATTAACTGTTCTGCCTGTTTCCTTAGCAAGGCTTAAGGTGAGCCAAGCTTCCAGGGGTAATCCCTTAGCCAAAGATATTGAAACAGCCCAACTGGATGATCGATCAGTCTTCACCCAGGCTTGAGAATCTATTCTCTTGACCAGGAGAGTTTTACTCTAATAGCTTGATAACTAACACAATAAGCAAGCAAGCAAACAAACAGAATTAGTAAGTTTCCACTTGAATCTTTTTCTCTTGAATTTTTCTTCCTCGGTTGCTATGAAAGTCAAGGGAACAGACTTTTCCCATTGGCAAGCCCTGGGCATGTTTATATTCGTTTGTCCATGCCATGTACTCATAGCAAACCTGGGTCTCTTCACCTTAGATCATGTGGGAGTTATCATTTTAGAGGCATTAAGAACCTGTTTGAGGTAGTACATAATTAGACATTCAATGCACTACAGCATCCTACAGCATCCTGTCTAGTCAGGGGAGTGAATGTTGGTGACTATCAGTAAATGCCACCAACTTTGAAAAGCCTCCAAGGACTGCACTCACTTGGAAAGTATTGTGTGTTGGAAATGTTCTCTGCATGATGTAAATAAAGTAACTGGTTTGGTCTATGTAGAGCATTGTAGAAGTAGGTGGAGAATAAGAGGACAGGCAGGTAGGAGAAGGGGGGAGTTAGTCAGTCTCTATCTGACCCCTGAAGAAGAATCATGTAAGGAACACAGGTGAGCCGTGAGCTGAGCAGATAGATTAATGGAAATGGGTTGAATTAAGATGAAAGAGCTAGCTAGTAATGTGCTTAAGACATGGGCCAAACATTATAAAGTATATAAGTGTCTGATTTATTTCTTTGGGGGACAAAAGCAGCAGCAGGCCAAGTTCCAAACCTCTACAACATTATACAAACATTCTACAACAGTATTGCTTTCTCAAAATGCATGTACTTCTGACGTAACCTGATTTATATTGTTACAGAAATGTCCAGACTTTGGGTTTTACAGACTAGACAGACAAATGCCTTTGCCATGGGGTGGGAATCAGGTGGAAGGCCTTTAATTGTTGACTTGACAGGATATTAGTGTCCTCCCTAGCACTATTAACCCCATCTTTCTCATTTGTGTGGTTAGGCATTCATCATGGGCTCTCTCCATCTCATAGATTTGGATTTTGAGTCCATAGTCTGAGAGAAAGTTACCACTATCCATTCTGTTATGGTTTTGATGACTTGGCTCTGCATGCTCCACCCATCAGGGAGGTAAAAGCTTGAACTCAATGCCTCTCTCTGCTGGACACTTACAGACACATGAGCCATAGACCTATCTGCTCACCACCACATTCCTGGCTTCGGCATGGGCTATTTAGTAAATGATTTTTTCACCTACAGAAGGGCATGGTGTGAATAACAGGTGCTGTATTCACACCTTTCCTGGACACCATGTCATTAAACTCCTCCGTCTCTATCTTCTCTTGGCTGCTCAATGTATGAGTATATTCCTACACAAGAAGGTCACGTTTCTCACATCCTCTACTAGAGATGACAAGACTAAAAACGAAATAGGACATCTCCAAATGGGTCATCATAGAGTAAATAATGGCAAAGGCTTGAAGGGAAATTTATCAGAAGATTCTAAGTGGCTTGACTCCCCAGTAGTCAGAAACAGTTTCTAGAATATAAAACTCATGGTGCCTAGAAAAATAAGCCTTTCTGTTGCAGGAAATATCTTATGAGTAGCAATTATTGTATTTAAAAATTCACCCAGATATGTCAATGTGATTAGGAACATACTTATTAATAGAAGATTGGTGGCTTTTTCTATATCCCAAAGTAGAACAATGAGGAAAAAGATTTTGACCTTGGCTACCTCAACATGCTTTCAAATGAAAGGGCAGAGAAATAAAAGGAGTGAAGGAAGGAAGAAATAGCAGGCAGTGAGAACTCCCTGGGTTTCAGGCCCAAGTCAGCCCTCACAGTGTGAGCTCTCCCACTGTGCTGGGGACTTTCTGCCAGTCCCTGCAATCTGTTTGCATTTCTTCCTCTTTTCTCTACTTCCCACTCAAACTAACCCACTGCCTGTTAAGAGCAGACACCTGCCAATGCTGGCATGTCCCTCTGTTTCATCTCTGTTCCTTATAGATTGTATAGCTTTTCACAATTGTGACTCTTCAGTCCTCTATTAGATTTCCGTTTTGTGGAGCTGGAGGCAAAGCCAGAGCCCCACACATAGCAGGCAAATGTGCCGCCCCCCGCCACGTGTCAGCTCTCTTCTGTATGTACTTCCACCAACATGCTAGACTGAGCTTCTCTTTGCAATGAAAGCAGAAATGGAAAAAGATCTACATCCATTTTCTTTTCTCTTTTAAAAACTCTGCTTAAGAGAAAAGTCAAGTCAGTTTAAGAGAGCATCTTACATATAATGCCATCCATTCCTTAGTTCCCAGCACACCAGCCTTGATAAACTGCTAATTCTCAAAGACAAAGTCCTTTTCTTCCTCATCAGTTTTCAGACTTTTGGGATGCCTGGAACATTGCTCACTTTAGAGAATGTCCTTCTCCTGAGGTTTCAATGCTATTAGGCCACGCCCATCTAACGTCCCTGACAGTCTGTTTCCTCACTTACTCCTCTGCCCTGGTAATTTTGAAATTGTGCAAGATTTTTGAAGTACCTTATTCATTCCTGTAGCTCTTCTTATTCCTCTTATGCAGAAGACTTTCATGTCTCTCAGGTTTCAGATGCATGTCCAAGTTCAGGCTTTATGGACAGTGCTATATATTCAGATACAGATCGGGATGCAGATGTAAATATGGACAGCTAACCCATAAGACATTTAAATGCTTGTGTTCCTTTAGCCACAAATTCTACTTCTGGCTTCTAATTATTGCAAAGTTCTCCATAGTCCCCTGTTACTGCTCCAGGACCAACCACTCAGATTCTGTACCCTTATTTATCCTTTGCTCCTTTGTATTTCCAAGTTAGTCTGCACTGCCAGATAATTGTCATTTCTGGCCATCTCCTCCTTGCTCACTAGCACTATCCTAACTCAGGCCTGCACAGATGCAGTCAGTCTGCTACTCTGGTCAGCAGTCCTTGTGTTATTAACAGGTGTTTTTTGTTGTTGTTTTTTTTTTTTTTGCTAAAGAGGAAAAAAGAAGAAAAAATGTACTGAATGATCCACAAAGGAGTTGCTAGTCACACATTTTGTAACAAATAAATCACCATTTATTCTTTAAGTTATAAACATTTCACAAATCAAATGTCTTATGTATTCTTTAGATTTCTGTGCTAAGCTAGATATCTGGGTCACTTTCAGATGAAGTTATAAGGTCATGCAGAAAAGATAAATGGCTATCTAAGTGGGCTTGAACAAAATTTGATCTCTATTTCTCTAAGTTACTTCTTTTCAACATAAGCAGGAGTAGGTGGGTAGCTAGGAGTGGGGAGTAGATAAGTAATGGGATAGTTTCTTTTTAATGCCTTCCTTTCAGATCATATACAACTAAATATGTTCCATTGTCAAGACTTTCATTCTTCAATGCAGCTATTTGCTTCTATTAGAAGCCCTTTACGTATTGGTCTCTGCATTTTGAAGATGAGGAGAATGAGCCTAAGATAGAGGAACTACCTGGGAGTATATTGCAGTTAAGATGAAAGCATTCAGCCTAATTCTGGGTTACAGTTTGTATCTAGAATGCCGCAGCTGCTCTCTTCAATTCTCTACGCCTGTAAATGTGCGCTCTGAGGATGGAGCTCTACAAGTGAGTTCGGAATAGTGTGCCCTTGGTGTCCACTTCCCACTGGAATGCATGCTTTCCTCAAGGATGAACAGCCTTTTCTGTGTGCTTGAGTATCAGGCTTGGGTCACTGGACAAGGACAGCACCAGAATCCTAGGACTGCCCACTGAAGCCTGGAGATCAGCTCCTGTCTTTGGGGATGCTATGACTCCCAGCGCAAAGAGCAAGAAATGAAAGGCACTTACAAGCCTAAGATGTTTTCTTGTTTTATCTTTGTCCTTAAAAAATGAAAGTGTTTCACAAATTAATTCCTTCAGAGATGTATAAGGGAAAAAATGACTATCAATGAAATAATTTTATAAACATGGAGCCTGGCTGCTTTTCCTCTGTGTTAGCTTAGACTCATCTTTCTATTCTGTTCTGTTGTGAGATGCTTTGCAATCCATGTTGAAATATGTATGTGCACTAGTATTCTTACATATGGTAAAGGCCAGAAGAAGGTCCCTGAGCCAGGAGGCTCCAGATCTGGTTGTGTGAGTTTCATTTGGGGGATATTAGGTAGCTCAGTTTTAGCTGCAGACACAGAATTCTCTAATTTAACACCAAAAGCAATACACTTCTAATGTTCCGTTTCTCCTGGTATGCTTGCCCTCTACACACTGTTTCTGGTCAGTGGGAAGCAGTAAGAGGGGTGACTGACTCTTCTTTTCCAGATCATCTCACAGGAACTTCATGAAGGCCATATTGTCTCTATTTTGTACTTGAGAAAACTAAGGCATACAGCCTTTAAATAATTCTCCTACTAACCAACCACATATTCAACTCTAAAGCATGACATTAAAGGCATCACTATGGCTCAAACCTGGGTGGTTTCACAGTCAAGGTCTTGTTCTCCAGACCTGGTGGCTGTTGGAAGCCAGGGTTACAGGAGGGACTGGAGTGAAAACTCTGGGGTTGCAAACCCCTGATTCCAGACCTATTCAACCAAGTGAACAGCCGTGTTCCTTAATTGTGGTCACACAGGGAATGACACAGAGCTCAGTCTCTCCATCTCTCAAGTGGTCATGTTGAAGTAAGATGAGACCCAGGGCTCTGATGCTCTCAAAGCAGGTCTCATTTTTAGATTTAAATTTGTGTTAGAAAATGCCTGGAGCTATGGCCAGGTCTGGGTGCTGCACTCTCCCAAGCAACCATGGGCATCTCAGCACAAATGGACCTGCAAGCCTGCATTAATTTCCTGTCTTCCATCTGAGGGCTTCTGATAAGCAGTTGTCTGGCTAAGCATCCAAGACAGAATCAGGCTTGGTTTTAGCAGACTCTCCAGGCTGCTCCTTGCAGCCATAGCTCTTCCCTTCAGCACTGGTTGCCCAGAGCCCAGGACCCCTCCTGCAAACATTTTCAAACAGAAGTCCCACTCTTTCCACCGCAGCCCTGCTCCTGGCTGCTCTGGGCATCTCTGCCAGCCCTAGCCACATACCTCAATGCATTATTGAAAAATGTCTTCCCACAGCAGGCAGAGAAATGAAATCCTCCCCCCTTTTCAATTATTTTCCCATTCTCAGACATAGAAATGAAAACCAACTCGGCTTATAATGAAGGAAATATAAATTTTTGAAAATTTAGTTTTCACTCAAAACTTAGTTGGAAAGCTTTAAGGTATTTGTGTAAATATGGATTTGAAATGAGCTCACTGCTTAGGAGGGAGAAGTCCTGTAAGGGCATTACCTGAGCCTCCCTGTCCCATCCCCCAATCCAGGTTAAAAGAAATGAAAAGGCAACAGGAATGAACAGGACTGGAATAAAAAGTGGACTCTGAGAAAAGAATATGTACCAGCCTTGAAAGCTCAATTGTGTGGATGGGGAACACATGTTCTTAATGAATTTGTGTTCATAGGGCAAAATAGTGGTATCCTTCTAGGTTTGCATACAAAGCACTCCCTATATTTTATTGTATATTTCCATTCACTTAAGCTTATAAATAAATTCAATCTTCTTATCAGCTTGTCATTTTCCCCTTCGTAGAAATAAGCATGTTCAAAACTTTGCATAATAGTGAAGTATCCATTGCCTTGGAAGAATGCAAATATCAGATGCTATAGCAGCTAAAAAAAAAAAAAAAATCAAAAACAGTGGAGCAGGAGGAATAGGTCTTCCCTCACAAGAAGTATCAGGAAGTTGATTTGAATGGACTTAATAGAGCCCCTGTCACCTTAACTAAAACACCCCTTGCTCTTAAAAATCATTTTATTAGCATAGCCTACACTGCTCCTCCCTTAAATCTGAAGACAAAAAGTAACCCTTTATCCTTTTTACATATTTCTATAGGAGCCCTGTACACATGTTCTGCTGACTGTCAGTTGCTGGATGTACTGTGTCTGAATGACGGCACCCCTGTCCCTTGCAGTGACCAAAATCCATTTCAGAAAAGGGTAGGGGTGCAGTTGGGGTATGAAACAGCTATTTGCAAGCAAGCCAACAAAACAGAAAGCTAAGGGCAGAGTAGTTAGAAGACCAGCAAGCACCCAGGTGATCAGGAATCTGACACAGCACTAGTCTTGAGATTTAATTTATCTACATTGTAAAATACTAGCATATTAAGATCTCAGGGGAGAGTAACTCAAGCCACATGCAAAATGGTGCATGCACAGTATGTCTGAGACTCCCTCAGATGATTCTGGACTGTGTTTGTTTGAAAGCTAGGAAATCATGGTTCTCACCCAATAGGGAAGATGACTGGAACCTTGCAGCCCAAGGTGGTCTATAGAAGCACTCTTACTATAAGATGGACTCTCATGAAGATTCTAGCCAACCCTGGAAGTCACCTGTCATTCTAGAGACAATTTTGAACCTTTGGAATAAGGAAAGGGCTTCTTGGAGAAAACCACATGTGAATATTGTGTTGTTACATCCCAACCACAACTCCTTTCAATCATGAAACCAAATGGCTTCACTTTCTTTTTTCCAGATTTTATTTATTTATTCATTTATTATAGAACTAGTCTACCAAAGTTCAAACATGGTAGACTAATGCTTTACCACTGGGCTATATCCCTGGCCCTGGCTGTGATTTTGATGCAATTTCTTTTACTTACTTATTTATGTATTTATTTATTTATTTATTAAAAAGCCCCTTTTTCCATGTATCCCTCTGTTTACTAATCCTTCCCTATTTCCAATCTCTCCCAGTCTGCCTTCAGCCTCCCTTCTCCCCATCCCCTCCCCCTAAAACGCAGGAAGTCCCAAGGTGGGTCAGCTCAGAATGCATCCACTCCAGGCAGGTCCGATTTTCTCATCCCAATATCAAGGCAGAGTTAAGCACTCCTCTGCAGGGAATGGGCTCCAAGATGCCAGCCCATTTACAGGAACACAGTCTGATCCCACCCCTTGAGACTCTACATACTGCAAATGCCAATCAACAGTTGCCCTTGGAGGGTCTAGCTCTTTTTCCTATGGTTCCCTAGGGGCTGTTCTTGATTCAGCATGCTCTCCAGAGTACCAGGCAGCCATCTCTGTGGAACTTCTTCTCATACTCCCTATCCCCTTGCTCATATAGACTCTTCTCCCCCACTCTCCAGCTATAAGGGGAGCTCGGCCCAGTGCTCAGCCATGGACCTCTACCTCCACCTCCATTCATTGCTGGGTGTAGGTTCTGTGATGACACTTAGGATGGTTATTCATCAGACTATAAGGGAAGTCCGGTTTAGGCATCCCCTCCATTATTGGTTGGGGACCTAGCCAGGGACATCCTGTGGGTTCTGGCTTCACTATTTAACATGAAACAAAGGAGATGACTGAGTCTCAAAGCAGACTTAATATAGGAGATTGACTATAGACTGCAATGCAGTCTCATATTGCTAGAGGTCCCAATTAGGAGTTGTTCTACAAAGTGGCCCATGCTGTTTGAAATCCTTTTCTGACCTAGGTTCAGTTCTATATACCCATGTGTATCAAGGAAGCCACTGTTCTGGGTCTTCTTTTGTGGAGAGTGAGGTGGAGAATGAAGTCTAATATTCTTCTAGTTCTCTTTACCTCCAGTGTCCAGAAGTTCAGCCCAAAGAGCCTTCTCTACTTTCTGCTATCAGGCATCAAACAGGTTCTTTTATCAAAATGGGTATCACTGGAGATACTGTGCAGTGTGTGGCATTTTCTTGTTTCAAGACCAGCTTGTGTCCTCATGATCTTACATTGAGGAAAATGTGCTTTGTGTGGACAGCAAATGGTAAGGGCAGGCAGGGGAGGGAGGGATCAGAGCACAGCCTACAATTCAGTCCTGGTCTTTCATATGATGGGTATAATGATGACTTGGCCCAACAGGAATGAAGATGCCACCTCTTCTCAGAGGCTCATCAGCTCTGTCTACCACACATGGCCTCATGTCACAAGAATAAAGGTAGACTTTGGAAACAGACTCTGAAAATGTTAGTTGCAAAACAGGAGTGAGGAAGATATCATAGGAGGCCTTGGGGGCAGTTGGATGTTTATAGTGTAAATAAGCCCACAGGTACCCAACCTTGAAGATGGCCTATATTGCTAGTGAAGAGGGCAAGGTGAATGAAGAGAGAAAGAAACAGAAGAAAAGGTATTCAGACAATCTGGGAGAAAGGACGTCTTTGTAGAAACTGGAAGTTTTGTTTTGCTTGTTTAAATATCATGTTATTTACTAGCAGCTTTGTGTAATACAGAGGACACATACACATGAATGAGGATAGGAAACATTCAATGGGAAAAGGTCCTCAGACTTGGACCTAAACATATCAAGGATCAGATTTTGGCTTAGTAATATTTTATGGTATTTTAGTTAGGTTTTCTATTTTTGTGAAGAGATATCATGACCATGGTAACTCTTATGAAGAAAAACATTTAATTAAGGCTGGCTTATAGTTACAGATGTTTAGAACATTATCATCATGGTGGGAAGCATGGTAGCATGTAGGTAGACATTTTGCTAGAGAAAGAGCTGAGAGTCTACATCTTGATCCACAGGCAATAGGAAGTGAACAACTGCTACACTGGGCATTGTTTGAGCATATTTGAGACTTCAAAGTCCACCAGCACAGTGACACACTTCCTCTACTTCAACAAGGCCACACCTTCTAAAAGTGACAGATACTCCTTATGTGGGCCAAGCATTCAAACACATGAGTCTATGGGCACCGAACCTATTCAAATCACCACATGTAGCAATAACAAAACCCTTAGTCTTGCTTTTATCTTATGTGAGATGAGGATAGTAACATGGTCCTATAAGAGAGTAGAAAGATTTACCTGTGAGCACTGAACAGAGCTCATGAGCCTCTCAGTTTAGGTACTATCCTCATGCCCATTCGACTATACCATCATTATAGCCACCATATGATATAAGTGAGATAGCATTATATAACAAAAGGTTGTAACCCTGAGTCCTCTCGCAAGAGCTTGAAGTATAGGGGTAGAAAATAACTAAATGCAATATTTCAAATTTGATAAGCAAAGACATAGACAAGGAAGGTGAAAATATAGAGTACAAGAAGCCCTCATGAGTTTTCCTATAATAATAAGAAACTTCACTAGGAAGGAAAACAAAAAGCTCCAGAGACAGATCTAAAAAATGAAAGTGTGATTGAAATTGGAAAGGTGAGTCAAGCAAGGTATAATTATTTTTAATTTAATTTAATTGCTTGAGAAGGTTCCCCTGACTGAGCATAGGGTGTGCAAGGAGGAGGCATGGGACGTGAGTTAGAAACTGGCCTAAACAGGAGGTATCATGGTACTGATGTAAATATCTAACATAGGCCATGTTGCACTCTCAACATTTGTTTCAACCCTGAAATTACCTTAAAAATGCCACTCATCTGGCTGTGTGAAATATAAATTGAAGTGAATGCTAGAATATAAATTGGAGTGAAACAGCTCAAGGAGACCTCTACACACAGAATCTTTGCCACCTGGGTGTGCACTGGTGGTTGTGATCTGTTCTTCATGGGAATTGTCAGAATCAAGGGTGGAGTGAGGCTGAGGATGGTGGGGATGGCCATAGCAAAGAGGCCACTTTTAGCTGCTAAAACAAACGAGACAGTTGGAAGACACAGTGTCGAGATCTCCCTTAAATAGAATCCATTTAGAATACATTCATTAATGTAGCTCCACTCGCTTAATTATTTTAAAACTATTAATAACCTCAAAGAAACTTGTCTCCAGTTAGCAAAAGATTTAGTGCTATTAGGAATGTGTATGAGCATTTGCTCTTTTGTGAGATGTCTTAATACATTTAAATGCACTGTCTTGTAGAGTTTCCTACTTGCCCATTCTGAAAGTATGAAGAACATTTCCTGATAAAAGCTGACTTACACCATGGGGAAATGTGAACATGCATCATACAAAAAACAAAAAATCAGTTCAAAAGACAGCTGATAACTCAAAATAATGGAGCAGCTGACACACAAACATGTGCTTGCCAATGACATATTACAAAGTTGCTTCCAAACTTGAACTTTTTAAAGAAATGGGATTGAGAGGAAATTAGAAAGGCAGGAGGTTCCTCCCAAAAAAGAGGCACCAAGAATTAAAGAAAGAAAACATTCTGGACTGGAAGGTGGGGATCCCATTGACCTATCCAGTTGCTGGGTTCTAAGCTACATCTCCAAATGTGCTTAAGTATTTAAGAATACCGAAAATGTGATAAGACGCCATTTACAAGTGACCTCCCTTGAATCATTGCTAATATTGGGTTTTGTTCATGAACTGACAGATGTAATATGTTCAGTTGGAGACCAGTGGTTGATCTCGGCCTTATGTTTCCTTCATTTGTGGTGTGATTCTCTTACTCATCAATAAAATTGCAGCCTGACCAGCTGCCCTTCTGTTAACCTTGATGGGGTGGAATAATAGGTGCATTTATAAGTGAAATGAACTTGAAGCCCTGTGGGAAAAAAAAGAACAATTTTAATTTTAGAAGGTCTACATAAAGCCATCCTGGATAATGTAGAATAAATAAAAATCTCCACAAATAACCCAGTCTATAATTATTTGTTAAGCTCTTATTCTGATTTAGGCACTGTGTAGAACTTTGGAAGATTCACAAAAAAGTAAAATAGGTCATAAAGAACAAAAAGAGAGTGGCAACATTTTATTCATCTTTTTTTGTCTCACAGGACCAGGAAGGAGACAGCCAGAGGTAGGCTTGGAAGGAAGCTATGGAGAAAGCAATATCTAACTCTTTGTTTCATACTGTATACCAGAGCTATCCAATAAAAATATTGTATGAGCTATCTATCTTTTTAGACACATATTTAGTGTTTAAAGTCATTTTAGAAACATTTTTTAAAATAAAAAATATGAGACTAGAGAGAAGTCTCAGTTGTTAAGAGCACCATATTTTGGTCTCAGAACTCACATGTCAGCTCACATCATCTGTACCTCTAATTTTAGGAGATTGAGTATCTTCTGGCTCTCATGGGCACCAGACATGCATGTGGTATGCATAGGTACATATAGGCAAACACTAATACATATGAAAAATAAAAAAAAATCTAGCATCAAAAATACTCTGACTTGAAAATAACCTGTTATGTTAAAAAAAAAAAAAACCTGTCATTTCAATCTATGTACTAATTGCATTTCAAGTGCTCTAAAACCCCAGGACACTGTGCCCATCAGATTGGTCAGAAAAGCTATGAACAGTGGTTAGTTCCTTTCAGTGGACTATTCCAGAAAAGAAAAAAAACTAATGAATTAGCTAATAAAGTTTGGCATGAAAATGGGTTCTTTGCCTATCAGTGGATCCACATGGGCAT
Organism: Sigmodon hispidus; assembly: GCA_004025045.1. Lineage (NCBI taxonomy): Eukaryota > Metazoa > Chordata > Mammalia > Rodentia > Cricetidae > Sigmodon > Sigmodon hispidus. The sequence goes on from PVIH01000972.1 coordinate 53,545, forward strand.
CCCAAAGCTGACCTCTCCAAACTAGCAAGAACATAACTATGGGGGGTGGTGAGAGACTGCAAGGAGGGGAATACCCTAGACTGGCCCATGTATGCATAGGGATGACCAGAGACTCAGGTTCCAGGAGGAAATTATAGAAATTAAGAGCCTGAGCCTCCAGGGTTCAGAATTTGCATTGCCTCCTATATGAAGAAATAGGCAAGGGATAGGAGAGGTCGCCATCACACAGGTTCTCTTTTCTCACTTTCCTCACTGGGGCTGGGTTGGTCAGGACAATCCTGTAATATGCTGACTTTGTATTCCAGCTAGTGTGCTTGGAAAAAAAAAAATCTGCTCTTTTCTGGTCCACTCTGTACTTCCAGGAAGGACAGGGGCTGAGACATGAGGGAAAAAGTCTTAGTTTTTCAAGGAATGTCAGTGACAAGAAAATCAGTTTCTTAAGGTTAATTTAAGAGTTAAAGGTGTGGTTCATTGTTATGAATTCTCCTTACATCTGTCATTCCAAAGACAAAGGATGGCATAAAGCACATGGCACTGAAAAGGTATTAGCAGGGCCTAGCCTGTTTCTCTGTTGCCTCTCTGCCTTTCTCAGTGTTTGCTTCCTGGAGACAAGAAAGGTCACAATGGAACTGCCCCACCCACTCTAAAACAGTTCCAGGTTAAGTGGCCTAGCCCAACATCTAAGCAGAGAGAACCCCACAGAATAGGAGGCTTTCATCCTTCCAAAGTAACAACTTTTTTCAAAGGCAGTGCTTTGTAAAAGAGGCCTGAGTCCAGTCTCTGCAGTGATTAGAAAGAAGGAAATGAAGATGAGAGTCTATAGCCCAAGGAAGGAAGAAGATTTTTAATGATGAAGGTTGTTGCTCATGAAAGCTATTAGGACTTTTAAAATCTATAGATGACCATGTTCTTCCCACTATCAATTATGTCAGAATATCTGTGTAGAGCTTCAAATACAATTGCTTTCACTTGTCTGTATATTTCTCAAGTCAACCAGATGACTCCCATGAATCGCCAGAGTTCATAGAACAACTGCATTTGGGGTTCACACTCATGGAAATGCAGAATATGCATTTGTCTGATATTGTCCTCCATTTTTCTGCACACTCTTGAGAAAGTGAAAGAAGTCAAGATGATGATACCATACCTCTACCATACCATGTAGAGTTCTGGGCTCTACATGGCTCCCTGTGTTCATGTAAAATCTTAGAAAAGGACAGCTATTGTAGATGCATGGGGCCTAAAATGAGGTCATTGCCATAATAGCTAAAATATGCTACTGTGATTTAGATAAGAAATCATGGGGACCAGAATTGTCCTAGGTGTAGATGACAGTGGTGCCTGCTTTTGTTGAGTATACATGAAGCTAAGGAGTAAAGTTGATGTTATTTACTTGTTTGTTGAAGATGATGTGTGCTAATCCATTTCCACTTAAGAAATAAGGCAAAGATGGTGGCGTTCAGTCAATGTGAAATGGTCAAAAGACTCTTAAAAGATGGTAGAACCAGAAGCAAGCTACAAAGAGACTTTCTGTAGTACTTTGAATTCTAGAGCATTTCCTTCCAACTCTGCTGAAAACAGTGTTCTCAGCCAGTCCTCTCATTCCTGTGACAAAGGCTTCCCTTGGCATGACTTTTTCATACCCCTGCCAATGAGCACTTAGGAAAACCTGCGAAGGAACTCCCTGGAAAGTTCTGTCTCCACAGTAGTACTTCTTTGCTCTAGCATTCATGTTTGGCACTTTGGGGTCAGGCACCTAAAAAGGGAATAGAAGAACTGTCACACTATAGTACCTCAAGTGCAGACATGGCTGCTTGAGATTCAGGTCACCTGTGACCTATGTTTGAGCCCCACAGTGACTCTGTGTGCAGCCAATGAAAGGATGATGATAATAATTTTTAAAAAGAAGAGCTACTTCACACTTTCCTGAGTGGATCATCAGAAAGAAGAGGCTAGCTAGCCCCTTCAGAGCACTCAGTAATGATGGCAGCTTTAAGTACACAGCCATGGGAGTACACTGCTACACTCCACATTGACTTTGGTAATGTGTTGGGAAAGTACCAGAAAATATCACCACAGCTACAAAGAGAAGAGTAGGAAACAACAACTGAAACCCTAGAAACCAAGACACCCAAAGTAAATTGACAGACAAGGGTTTTCAGAACTCTCTGGAAACTTTCAAGGCAGCTCCATGCCCTCTTGGTGGATAAGGTACAGCACAAGAGAGGCCTATTGAGCTATTTTTATGCCCATCTGTAGGCATCACTCATAAGGGATATAAAATAGCAACTTAGATTGTCTTCTTTCCCAGGAAAAAGAAAGTCACAATAAGGCTCAGATCTGCAAACCAGAGCTGTTTCAGATACCATCTCGAGGGTTCTGGTGAGTGCTGTGATTTCTAAGCACGGACAACTCCCGAGTTTTTAAAGTGTGGTTTGCTCAGATACAACACCAACATAGTTAGAGCCACATATAGCTCAGTGTGAAGGCTACAAAATGAATAAAAATTCTGGATCTGCCACTTTCTAGCTGAGAAACCAAGAGGCAAGTTGCAGTTGCATTTTATGTCCTTTAGGTTGCTGTGGTTTGTCTTTCGGGATTTTGTTTGGGGTTTTTGTTTGGCTTTGTTTTATTTGTTTGTTTGTTTTTGCTTGCTTTGAAAACTTCTCTGATGATATTAATAAGCCTCTATAATTATAGTAACATGACACACTGGTCATTTGGGGTTAAAAAAGAAAATTCACAAATGTCTGTATGCACAGGTGTCAATACCATAGCTGTCCAGGGACATGTGCTTTCTAGCACTGGGAGGCATTATCTCAGTGCAGATCACAGGACCCCCACAGCCCAGCACAAGATGTATGAGGTCAGTGTGAACTACACCCTTACTCTGCTCTCTTGGCAACAAGTAAGTTGCTAAAAGGTGTCTTTAAAGGACAGAGCAGCAGAGCTAGCATCTATATCTCTCTCCAAAAGTTGTATGACTGACCCTGAGGTGCCAGCATGCTTCTCACTGCCACTCTGTCTACTTCCCATAGCCTCCTTCTGGACAATGGGCAAATGGTGCAGTTACAGTGGCTTAAGCCTCTTTGGAAGGGTTTTCCATAGTTGCTCTGTAAGTTTTGCCTTCCCAGCAGCCACAGTGTCAAAGGACAAATTGGGGAACATTAATTAAACACCCAATCTCAATATTTTACTCTCCACTCTTCTTCCTACATGTCTACAGCAAAGTTCAGGTGATTCTTTTGAAGTATGAATGTCACAAGTACACACACAAACATGCATGCATACATGCACATGCAGAAGCATACCCACATGTATGCAGTATAACTATCCACCCTGTGACTGGCCTGTTAGAGAAGCCAGCTCACTCTGGGTGTGGGATTTGCAGTCTGTGAAGGCACAGTGGAAGATTACCCGAGAGAATGGCCTTATTGTTTTATAAACTATTAGACCTTTCCTGGAGAGCGACATCAATATGGCCGTCGGTGAAGCAAAGCAGAAGCTATAAAAATATCATCTATCCCAAACAAGCTTCATAATCAAAGAAAGCCCTGTGCTGGCTGGGACAGGTTGTGTTCTGACATGTAAGGATCCTTTCCATCTTTTAAAGGGACCATTAAAACACCAGAGCACTTTGGCTCACTGAAGTTTAAATCTAAAAGGAGGGGGAGAAAAGAGGACTCTCTTCCCTGAGAGTAATAACGCCCTTTCAGCACCAGGAAAAACTCATTGCCACAGAGATGTGATATTGCTTTTCTCATTGTGGCTCCTCGGTTTCTTCTAACCTGACAATCTTCTAGAGGTTCAGAATGTCTCTACTTCCTTTCTCCCTCATTTTCTGTATCTCAGAATCACTTTCTCTTGAGTCCATATATCCACAATACCTTGGTTGTGATTTATTCAGTATTATTTTGGGGTCCCCAACCTCCTGAGTTAATAAGAAAATGGAATTTTATACACTTTTCAGAAGAGAAGTAATAATAATAGTAACAACAGTAACCTGAATTAGAATGCCATCATCCCAGAGCTGAGCAGTAATTTCCCCAGACAAAGAAGAATAGAAAGTAGATTTACACACCAGTGGTCATTATGATTGACATTCCCAGCCAGTGTCCCTCCAACTGGCCCCAAAAGAATGTCCTAATGACATGAATTTGAGACATCCTTGTACTTATGCCTTATTGCACCTGCTAGCATGAGATAACATGTAGACTACTGAGAAATGAGGCTGGGTGAAAGAGTTGCTGAGTTACGTAGGAAGCTAAATATTTCTCCCATTCTTATACACTGCTTGTGGCTTCTCTTCATAATTCTAGAATCCAATCAGCAGCTCAAATTTGTGCATAAGGATGCTCTGGTCTGGACCAGAGGCTAAGTGAGGAGGTCCTTGTGGCAAGGAAAGAGCAAAATTAAACAAGGGGAGACCAGTAGAGCGAGGCTACAGGTAGGGGCTGGCCACACTCCGCGACATCATACCATGGCTACTGCTAATTTGCTCTATAGGAAAGTCTGAGGACAGACTTGATGCAAGCTCTCTGGGAAGTCAAGGCAAGAGGATTGCAAGTTCAAGGTCAGCCTCAGTAAATTAGCAATACCTGTTTCAAAATAAAATGTGATACTAGAGTTGGATATTTCATTCATCCATAATGATGGAATGTTTCTTTTGCATGTATAAGATACTAGGTTAAATACCTAGAGCCAGCAAGCAAAAAAGAAGAAAGTCTGACGCCATAGATACATATCAGTTAATAAACCATAGCTAGACATATGGCTCTACACCCATTTTTTGTGATCTTTCCATTGATTTTGAAGTACCAGAGAATGAAAGAAATGAAGTGATTGGACCCTTGGCAAATCCAAATGGAGACAGACTCCCCTGTGCTCTTCTCTGATCTCTTTCCTTGAGTGTCCTTTCCCCATACATTCCACCATGATTTCCTTCTATGCTCCTTGAGGACAGTAGGGGACAGGGAGAAGTACTGTCTACACTGCTCACTTTTTATTTATTGAAAGAACACTTGTTTTTCAATGTTTAAAACCAAAAAGCAGATTGTCTTAGTCCTCCAGAGGCTCTTAAGAAAAGTGGGTAAATTCCAGGTTTCATCATTAGTGTGGGCAGGCAGGTCACTCCTAGAGACCTTGGGCTCTGTGCTAAACAACCAAATGGGTAAGATCTGTTCCTTACATCTCAGCCCTACATACACAATGGAAAATCAAATAAGCTGCAAAGCATAAGCAGAGCTGAGTCTAGCAACTGTTAGTATGTGAGTCAAGCTAGTGGTCACTGTTAGTATGTTAATTAAGTCATCTAAACTGGCTGGTCCCTCTTTATTCCAAAGCTCAAAGCTGAAACACTAGCTGAGACCTTATAATCTTGTGTTATCAAGTGTAATCTTGAGATATGGTTTTAAGACTATAACATACAGGCTGGGGTGTACCCAAGAGTTTAGACAAATTGTGTGTGTATATGTGGGGTGGGGTAGGCTGAAAAGGCTGATATTACTGGGAGCATCACCATTAAAAACCGGCTCTCCAGAAAAATTTTAAAAGAAAAAGTTCCAAATATTGGTGCAAGTCTTTTACTTTGAAACTTCTCTCAGTAGCACAGCTGGATTTTGTATGTGAGAGGGGTTAGGAAAAGCTCAGCAGGAGCTGCTAAGAGTAAAAATGATATGATTTTCTGGGATGTGGTGGGGAAGTACCGCCCTCCCTGAAAAAGCCATCACTGTGAGTCCATGTGGTACCATAGCCAGAGCCCACTGAGAGGGATTTTCATCAGTGACAACAGCGTGAAGCAGACATCCGAGGAAGCAAATGGGCACATACAGAAGCTATGCACACACATCTGCTAGGAGGCAATCATGCCCACAGAATGAGCAGACAAGAGCTCCCAGCTCCCCAAGGTTCCCAAGATTTCAGGCCAGGAGCTGGAATGACAATGTTATACCAAGGATATCTCCTGCCATGCCTAGACAGTGCCTGCCTTTTCTTATTTATCCTCACGAGACACCTCTGTTCTCTTTGGTTCCTCTGTGTTTTGAGCAGAGGTCCCAACTTGATGATAGGTGAGCCACCCTTATCCATATGCACATCTGAACAGACCTCCTAAGTAACTCACAAACTGTGGCCACTGCGTATGTCTATTGACAGGAAGTAGGGAGGAATAGAGAGGGTGTCACCTCAAACACAGTGAGGAGTTAATAAGAAGAAAACATGATCCATCGACAAAGGTTTTACAGGCAGAAAGTTTCAACTCGATAAATTCTTCCACAAAAAGGATATTTTGACAGTTTCAAAGAGTAAAGCCATATAGTTAGTATCTAGCTTCAACAGCCTTTTAACTTGGTGGGCAAACATTTCCAAAGAATCTGCTCTTTTCTGGGAAAACATTACAATTACATTCTTTCTTTTTTTTAAATCTGGGGTGAGAGCAGGCACTGCATGTAGCCATGGGAAACTTAGCTTGTCCTGTTTACAGGCTGAAGGAAGCCAGAAATTCTAGGCTCCTCAGACCTAAACTTTAATAAGTGGGAATGTAGGGAGAATCTAAAGTAAAGCAGATGATAAGGGCCTGTTTTAACATCTCCACTTTCAGAGTAAAAGGAAATTGGAATCACACAGAAAAGATTACTAAGCATCTTCTATAGAAAACAACACAGTTTAAAGTGCCCTGCTGGGTTATTTCATTCTAGCCCTTCATTGCCTTTGAGCTATTTTACTACTCTGGAAATTATAGATAATTGATAGCCATGCAAAATAGTTCTTGTCTATAGACATGGGGATAAATTCTATGTGGTTAAAGTTTACTCTTTTTGAAACCCTCCTATAGAAAAGGGCAGCCCGGTGGCATGTCTACTTGTGAACACATATCAGTATCTTCCCAGACAGGAACATTCTATTCTGTGCACATTTACATTTCTGTGATTTACATTCTGAAACATATCATCTCTGCATGCAGTCCTCATGAATAATAAATTAAGTAAAATATTTAATATTCATTCATTTGCTACGTGTATGAGAATCATGATTTTATTAACACTTAACAAATGGCGAACACAGATCTTACAGTTGTTTTGCCTAATAAAGAATATAACTTAGCACATGCTGTCATGGGATGTAAAGACTGTTAGTGACTGTCGGGTGAGGGAAGGCCCGCCCTCCTTGGAATCAGGATGAAGAATTTCTTTTAGCCACATGGGGTTAGCATTTCAATCAATTCAACAGAAAGTAGAAATAATCAAAATACACTACAGTGACATCTGCATTTTATACTAGCTGAGGTCAGCAGTTAGCTGTTTGCTACAGTGTCTTATCTTATCTTGTTCCAAGTACAGATTCAGTGATTGTCATCCAGGCCACGTTCAGTCTTCCCAACTACCCTGAGTTAAAAACCCCTGCAGGGGCTGTCGGGTAAGATTCAGGATTCCAAAGCCTGCTTAACATTCCAATAAAGACTCAGATCCTAGAGCAGGAAGCACACATCTGTAGTAACTTTTATGGGCCAATACCTCAATGTGCCAAAAACTAAATACACAAAGAAAATGTATAATGTCAGGTCTCAGAATGTCAATGTCCATTGTTCCTCTGAACTTCTTCCTTCAGGAGGCCTTTTAATTACTCACACAGATGCACATATGATGGTTATTATAATTATGATACAATATTGATTGACTTTTCTTAGTCCTAATTATTCACCCAACTTATATATTGAAATGCATGTATATTTCAGGCAATTTATTTTATAAAAAGGGTAGAAGTTATTTGTAATGCCATTAGTAAAAACTAAATTCTTACAAATCATCCAGATTGTTTCATAATGTTCACTTTTAGCCAATCAATAACATAGAATACAAGAGAGCCCACATGACAAGTTGCTATGCAGAAATAAGAACAGCTATTGTTCTCTGCCATTTAGGCCCAAGAATCCCTCCTAATAGTATTGCTTACTGGGTTTCAGCATTCACCTCTTCCTCCAGGATTGGATGCAAGCCCTCCAGCCATACCTTCATATCCCCACTGTATCGTATGAGCCTAGAGATGAACCAGAGGCCCTGGGGCAGGAGAGATGATCAATGGCCAAAAATATTCTTCCTATGAGACTGAAAACTTGGATGCCTCTGGGTTCTCTTTTGAAGACGCTCAAAGCAATAACCAAATATCACTTACCTAGGGAAAAACAAAGAAAATGGGAAGAGAGATAAAGGAGAGTTAGAAATTCATCATAAACACATTAAGTCCACCAAGATGACTGATTTTGAGCAGGTGAAGTTCAATACAATTCTGCTTCCCCACAGGCTTCACCTCCGAATTGGGTTTTATGTATTTCAGGTGCAGGTCAATTGTGGAAATGACATGTTGCATAGCTGAAGCTCCTGTCCTGCTGCCTGCTTCCATTTGGTCCTAGAATTCTTGCATGTATGCATCCCACTACTGCAACTCGGGCCTCTTGAGGAGAAACTGGCTGGGGAGTCAGTGATGTGCCAGGCAAAGGGGAAAAATGTGTACAGCCAGCTGCCTTAATGATTATGGAGGCTCTGTCGCTAGTGGTTCAGATGCTTCGAAGATTGAACTAATAAAAAGGAAATGAGAGAACTGTCATCACAGATTACATGGTATTTATTCCAAAATCTGTTCATTATAGAAATTTGCAAGACAAATGGCTTTTCAGCCAGAAATGCTGGGGCCTTTCTCCTGGTGTATATTTGGTGTGTATGAGGCACCAGCTTGTCTAAAGCATGAGCTGAGGCCTCTCTCTCTCTCTCTCTCGCTCTCTCTCTTGCTCTCACTCTCTCCCTCCTCCTGCATTATGCCTACCTCTAAATCCTAATATAGCTCCTAAAATACTCATTAGGCGGTCATCAGAAAGAAGTGGAATTTGTTTCTTTCTCTATATGCTTTCCAAATGATTCAAGGGGGGTCCTTCTCATCAGACTCTACCACATCACTGTCCTGCACAGGGAGAGGACATAAGCCTCTCTCTGGCCTTGGTTTTCAACAGTATTTTTCTTTTTTTGTTTGTTTGTTTTAAATAATAAACAAACAAGGACTTAAATTTGTTGTTAATCAGAATTATTAACAAGTTAACCCAAATCCCACTCTTAAGGACTCATAGATCTGGATGTTAGTTCTTTTGTTTTATGTGCATGCGTGTGCATGTGTGTGTGTGTCTGTCTGTCTGTCTCTTCCTCCCTCCCCTCCTCCTCTCTCTTCTTCTCTCAGATCTCAGACACAATGCAAGAAGATTTAAGGAAGATGCTGAAGAAAAACAAGGGAAGGGCAGATAGAAGAAATTGAGGCAGAGGAGACAGAAAAAGAAAGCAGTGGAAAGATAAACATAACTGGATACTGGAAGCAAATTCTTCAGTAAAATATCTCCATGCAAAGGAGGGCACACAGGAACACCTGACACATGGAAGCTCCTCTGCTGATCCTTTACCTCCTGTGATGGAAGAACGTTGGAGCCGAACAGAAGGTTCCAGCCCTAACATGGCTCCTCTTGGTTTATGTGACTGAACAGAAATGATACTGATCAGAGGGGTAGCTGTGTCATAGAAATGGGATTCTGTAGGGAAATCCTCCAAGAGGCACATCTTCTGGTTACATCTTAACCCCTCAGAAATGACGAATGATTAACACCTGGCCTGTTCATCTCCAGTGAAGCACTTGGCATTCTGTTGTATCCCAGTAATTCTAATGACATCTTGGCTCTCTTCCCAGGAAATTCCAAGAGTCTGAGCTTACCTGACATCTGCATCACACATCTGATGACTTGTGTGATAACAAATGCTGCTGTAATAAACGGTATAAAACACGCTATGCACCAAAGGTTCAGAAAGGCCCTGACACATCAGAAAGAAGATGCTGTCAGTGCCCACAAAGGTCTGCAGGTACCGAGATATTGCAGCCTCTGCTTGACTAGGGAAAGGGTTTTAGACCCAAAAAAAGAAAGAAAGGGAACTTGGGTAGTACCGTGGGATCATCACGTTTGTTGCCTTTTATTAGAAAGTAATTATAGCCTTACTCAGTTTATGACACATAATGTACCTAATCCCCTCATAAATGCTTCTTATTCACCACCTAGCACTTCCTGATGCTGCTGGCCAAATAAATGGTAGCTGTTTCTACCTGGGTGACGGCAAGGCTGTTAATTGTAACACTCCATGAAACTTAATTATGCAAAGCAGAGAGGCAACTCTGGAGCTATTAATCAGAGGTTTGATTCAGAAGTAATTTGTTGTTGGGACCCAAGGAGCTGCTCATGTCCCTCCTTCCACTGTGATGCACTAATGGTTAATCCTCTGCTTTAATGCAAAGCTGCTGGGGTTGCAGGTAGAGCTGGGTGGTGACAAAGCCGCTTATCAACACCACCTTGCTTATTAAGTGGCAGATACTCAATTCCTCCTTTTTAAGTCACTTTTAATTACAGGAACAAGGATCAAATACCATCCTAGAACATTAAGAAAAAGTAGCCAGTCCCTTATTTCCTTTCTGCTTAAAGGTACACAACAGGACACAATGGGCAGGTCATAGAAAGATAGTGACTATGACCTGAAACTCATGGAAAAAGAGTTTCCATCACTCCTCAGTGTCTTTAGGAAGAATATGTTATATATAGCTTTCGAATGGTGTTGGGTATTTGATTCTAAATGAACAAAGGGTGAAGTGATTGGAATGGTCCAGATGGTGTTGAAGGGGTTCCGCACTCATTTATGAGAGAAGTCATAATGGGGAGAGAAATGAAAGAGGCACCATCCTGAGAAAGTGAAAATCAGCCACCCCAGCATCTCTCCCACTATAGCTGAAGAAGAGCTGAGAAAGAGTCATGGAGTCTCTGAACCCTGTACATCATCCACTGTACATGTCCTGGAGATGATGCTTTATTCTCATTTATGGAGACAGGGAGATACACATAGCATGGCCCTGTATGTCAATGAGCTTAAATCTCATAGATGCTGCAATGCCAAATAGTAAGAACAAAAGTACATGGACACAGAGGCCATCCTGGCAGAACAAGGGAAGAGATATCTGAGAACAGCACAGAAGCAGAATAATAGAAAGTGGTCAGAAGAAAGAAACAATGAGCTATCAAGCCTGGAAAATGAACTGAATGAGAGACTTAGAGAACTGCAGAGCACAGAAAGTCAACACAAGTGGACACTTGGCTTCAGAAAAAAAACAAAACAAAACAGGCTAAGGCCAGGCTGCTATCTAAGTCTCCCTGCAGCTCTCTGTGTGCATGCTGCTCGTTCAAAAGGCATCTCTTCTCATCCCTCTTTCAACCCATCCAATGCCTTTCCAAAACATACTTCCTGCCTTTCTAAATTTGACCTTTCCTATAAAGGTAAGATTTTCTCATGGTTGAGTGATTCTTGTTTCTTGAATTATGCAGTACCAATTATAAATTGATGAGTCACTAAAATATACTTGCTTCCAGATATGTTTCCTAAAGTCTGTACTTTACTCTTAGGGATATTATAACTGCTTTCAGTGAAGAAAAGTGAAGCCAGAATAAAGTATTCCAAAGACATAAGACCCTAATCTCTAAATTGTACATATCGCCTTGTTTAAAGAAAAGGGGTCTTTACACATGTCATTAAATTAATGGTCTTGAGACAGAGAGAACTCCCTGTATCTGTTGAGTGGATCTAACATACTGTTATGAGTGGCCTAGCAGAGGGAGGAGAAGGAGGTAGGAAAGTAACTTAATGGTCAAGCAGAGACAGGAGTGACATGAGCACAAGCCAAGGAAGACAGAAGTCACCAGAAAATTGAATGCATATGAAATGGATGTTTCCATGGTTCCAGTATGCACAGACATGTGGGCATGTGCATTTCAGCCATTGTGAAAGTTCTAAGCCAATAGATGCATAGGAGCTTGTTAGACCCTGATGCAGAAGTAAAGGTGATAAGCACTTGAACTGGACAGTCTCTTGAGGTCTATTATAGTATTATAATTATAATAGCTCCATTGTTACCCTTAAACCCATTCCAATATGGCAGTAAAGTATATAGTCACCTTAGATGTGGATGGCTTTGTAGTCTTTGCAACACTTTCCATGGCACCAATAACATGCAATACACTGTATGGTTTCTGAAGTAGAGGATAAAAAGTTACAGCCACTTTAGAAATGCTTTTCCTACAAGCTTTCTTACAAATGCTGGAAACAAGTAACCAGTTTGGGTAGTTGAGGTAGAAGAGAATCTCTTCAGACATATTTGTGGCTTAAAGATGAGCTTTTAATCTGCCCTCACTGATCTAAGGTTTGTCTTAAAAAAAAAAAAAAGAATTCAATACCACATCGTATTTGAAGAAGTAATAACAAAGAGTTTGGGGTGGGTATGGAGACATTCTACACAGTTATCTAATGATTATAAGCACCAGAGGTGCTAAGAGGAGAGAGAGTCCATTGGGCAATGGTAGTCATTAACACTGTCGATGGAAGAACACCGTGAACTGCACATGATCTCTGTAGGATTTGCATCCATACAGGGTGGCTGAAAATGGGCAGAGCTACAAGTAGCAGAGATCAGCCAAAGAAATGCGCTGTCTTTCTCAGGATTCACTGCAAAACTCACTCTTAAGAACAGGCCATAAGATTTCTGTCCTTTCACAGAATTTGGGACACCTTCCTCTTAGTTCCTTGAGCTAATATAAAACATCTCGCTGTTGTAAAAGATTCTGGCCCATACTTTCCAGGCCCGGACCAAAGGTTCAATCTAACTCTCGGCCCTGCTTTGCCTCAAATAATCGCACAAGGCATATATTATTTTTATGTTGATTGACCTAGGGCCCAGGCATATAACTTGCTAGCTCTTTAGTTTTAAACTAACCCATCTCTCTTATCCTATTTAGCCATGCTGCTCAGTACCTTTTCTTAGAGCAGCATTTCAACATCTTTCCTCTGTGTCTGCCGCCGTCTCATCATAGTGTCACCATTGCATCTCTGTGGCATCTGTCTGGCAGCTCTGTGTCTGGCATCTGTCTCTGTTCTTCCTGTACTGAGAGTTTTTCTTAGCCTGGTAGCTCCGCCCACACTTTCTGTCTGCCTTTTGGCCAATCAGCTTTTATTAAACCCATAGGTGGGACAATTATTTAAAACGAAACACATAATCCACTACATTTCACCCTCTCTACATTCTTATGAACTGAACTGATTAGACAAGCATATCAAAGAGCAAAGCAATTTTTTATTACACATTGGATTGTGATAGTAATTCATTTGACCAAATGTAATCAAGAAAGATCACCACAAATGTCCCATTTGACACTATCACTGATCTAAAGGAGTTTTGATAACATACTAAGATTTTATTTTTTCTAATATATCAGCATTGTCCTGAAGCACATGTGTTTGTACGTTGGTTACTAAGCACTGTACCTAAACATTGCATATCTGAGAATGTTTTTGCTAGAAAATATTTATAAGAAAATATATATTAGAAGTAAGCAAAGATCTGTAAAGAAGATACCACCAAAAATAAGCATCTATCTGGGACAATGACACTGGAGCAAAACAGAGAAAATGTGAAGCCCTCCAGTGTACATGGAAAAAAACAACAATAAAGAAACAGAATCTGGAGTTGGCATAAGGAGAGAGCATCACTTGGAAAGTATTTAAGCATAAAAAAACAATTTCCTTACCAGGAGGCAATCATGCATCTGGTACAAGAGGAGAAAGTCTAACAAAAATGTGCCTTACCTCACACTCTCTACCTTCATCTACTAACTGCATAATAGAATGCAAATGATAAGCTAGATGTCTCATGATTGCTGATTGCTGAGTCTGCTATTCATTGCAGTTGGCCTGTTGATTCCTCCATGTTTCACTAAATAAAAGAACTAGAAAGTTTAGGAGAAAAACAAAGCACACCTGGATCCTATTAATAACTAGCATACTGAAGCTTTGAATTCAAGCTAGTATGGAATGAGACCTTTGGAAAGTGTGCTACTATTTATGTTCTAAGATCTGGACTTATAGGGATTGCTGTTAGTCACTGATATAAGTCATTCAGAAGTTATCACAAATTCATGGTCAGAGAGAAGCTTGAAATGTAGAGAAGAAAACTTTGAAAAATATGTAGAAACAAAGAAAAGGGTGTAGAAGAAGAGACACATCAAACTCAAGTTGAGCATTCTAGCAAGTTTCCTGGTGCTGTCTGTGTGATTGAAGTATAAAGAAAGGGGAACATAAAGGTCCACCAGAGTCACACTCTGTTCTTGGATGGAGATATAAACTCTCATAACTATCAGACAGTTTCCTATGAAAAATACCCTATTACAAGTAAACTTATGTGTAAAACTTTAATCTGAAAAAAGTGATGCATTTAAAGTTAGTTTATTGTAGTTTACAAAGCTCTCTGAAATTTAGAGACACTCATAAAAGTAAATACTGTATGTTACATCACTGGACCTGTGAGGAAAGTTAAATTCCACAACCAACATATGTAATGTGGGTAGAATCATAATTGCTGCCAATATAGTGATGAAGACATGTGTGTTCATTACTACCTTGACCATTGATTATGAAGATAACAAAAATCCAAGTATCAGGATAATAACAAGCAATACCTGTGGAAAATATTTTCTTTGGAAGAATATCAAAGAACTGACAGGTATCCAAATAAACAGAACTCTGATAACAGAGTCACCATCATCGCAGACTGTTCCAAGCAGTTGACAATGGCCTCCTGCACTGAGTCATTTTACAGATGTGAAAACATTCAGAGATAGTGCTGTTAGATCTAAGTCCTGAAGTTGGGCAACAGAACGGTCTACCTCACTATTCTGTGCCAAGACAAGGATAAAGAACATAGATTCTCTAAGCATTTGGACCAACTCAGAGGAACGTAGCCTAAAATAGCTGAATAACACAGTAGATCCACTAAGGTATACAAATATTGTTATGGAAGGTAAATTAATATACTACATCCCAAAACATATATCAACCACTACTTCCCTTGCCCCTAGTGGCCTTTCCTAACTTGAAGGAAAGACCCTATTGCTGAGCACACAACAACCTCTTGAAATAGGACTTAAAGAAATGAAGCTGGAACTAACCTGGAAGATCAGTTTCCTCTCTGAGGACTAATTCTCATAGGGTAAGAGGTGAAAAGCTACCAGTAGTCCTACTCTGCTATAAAGCCTACATGCTACCACAATGACCAGCCAAGCAGGGCATCCTCAATGGTGTAATATTGGCATTTTTATCTTGTGGGAAATCATAGTTGTTTAATTAGACCTGAGGCTCATGCACTAGGAGGGTATTCATGCCTGGTACTGTAAACCTAGCCATCCACCTGTCTTGGAGAGGTCACAGGCTGTCAAGGAAAACTTACTACTGCCATTTTCTTAAAGCAACATTTCTAACTATATTCTAAATTTTTAACCTTATTCCTACAGATAAAAATATATCTCAACCAAAGATTTGTCAATAAATGCTCAAAGAGTCTTCTCCAGAGATAAGCAACCTGATAAGTTATTCAGTCTCTAAGATTCTCTCTCTCTCTCTCCCTCCCTCTCTCCCCCTTCTTTCTTCTCTACCTCCATCCTTCTCTCTCTCCTTCATTCCCCTCTCGCTCCTCTCTTTCACACACATATACACCCACAAATATGTGAGAGGTTATGAATTTTAGAAAGGGTAAAGGGCACAAAAGCAGTTGGAGGTGGAAGAGATGAAAATCATGTAGATAAATTACTCATAGGAAATTCTAAAAACAATAATAAAAATTAATCACATAGTATGTAATGAGACTTGATAAAAAGAAAAGAGTCCTATTCACTCATGGCAGTATTTTTTTTTTTTATCTCAAGCACATTTGTTGGGGACAGACTAGAAGTTTTTGAGGATCCAGCTTCAGCCCTGTAACCTGACAGCCAGGTACTGCCTGAAGCTTCTGTAACCCGGATGGAGGGAGAGGGTCCTCTATGTAGAGCATGATGAGCAGTCTGGTTCTTAACTCTGTCTTTCCTTATTATAAGACTTCTTTCTTCCTGTTCCCATCAAAAAGGAAAAATAACCTTCCTCTTAATACTGATCTCACAGGGATGCTGTATCATACAAGATAACAGGCTAGAAGCACAAAGCACCACCACAGAGAGGCTTAGTGATACTTAGTATACATTATCCTCCAGACCACCCCCTGCACCTGTCTCTAAAGACCATCACAATATGAGGATGTCAGCCTTGGGAAAGGACGGCAGACTCACGAAGATTTTCAATGCATATAGAAATAGGCAAAGCCCTGCAGGAGGTTGAGGAGTTTCCCTCTCAGCTAAGAACACAGAAAACTCAAAATGAAAATACATGAAGTAGAGGAAGTCTGACTGTGAGCATCATTTAAGTGTCTGGCCCATGGATGTGCAGTTCTTTAATTAAGTCAATAGTTGTAAGTGATTGCCTATTACAGACACTCTCACCTCCTCTCTAATCTTTCCTGAAACATTTAGATTTCCTGATGTGTAGCTTTCACTAAGGTTTCCCCTGACCCGATATGCATACAGGTATCTACTTCCTCTCTTTCCTAAATAATTGATGCCCATGCATGTTTCCTGGGCGTCCTGGGAAACTCCTTCCATGGCTTTGGCTTTCTCTCAGAGCAGCAGTCTTTTCCTATAGATCATGGGCAGTTCATCTTAGAATTACACAAGGGGAGCCAAGATCAATGGCAATGTGATTTACAGCAGCTCTTACCTACAGTTTGTGGAAATTACATATAAATATGGGGTCAAACGACTCACCAATAATTTGACATTGGTAAATCTGGCTTACTTAGGACTCTTAAATAATAAGGACCTTCACATCATCATTTCAACCCCAAGTGCCTCTGCACGCTGCCTGAAGAGCTTGTGAGAGCTGAGAAGGTGATTCAAGGTAGATCACTAACAGAAGTATGTCTTGCCTCTTAAATGTTTCTCTACTTTCTTAAGTCTCAATGCAAATCTGAACTGTGCCTACAATAGTGTGACTGTTCATCACCCTAACAGCATGGCTTACTCTTCAAATCTCCAGAATGGAATGGTCCAGCTCTATGATCAACCATCTAGGCTGCCTTTGAACTTGTAATTCTCCTTTCTAGGTCCTCTGTGAGATTACAGGTATGTGCCACCATGCCTGGTTCTAATTCCAAATACTTCTTTTTGCAGGTGGCACTCCATACAGATAAACAAGTGTGCATTTCTGACTACCCTAGGAAAGGCACAAATACCACAGCAGGGTATTTTGTAACCCACTTGAACCTAATTGAAATAAGAATAATTCAAAATATCAAAAAAAATGGCACCCTGATATGTAAACACATTATTTTAAGGCAGTAATGCTGACACTCTTTTTCAGAACATTGACATTGGCCTTGATTTTCAAAGGAAAATGTCTTGTCCTGGAATTTTTATTAAATATGAGTTTTCAGTATGTGGAATTCTCTAGAATAGACAGGTGGATAAACATGTAAGCTCTGGTCTTTGTTTTCTATGAAATTTACACCCTGCTATACAAGGACAAAATATAAATTATAGAAAAAGCCTAATGTAATGAAGTGTGGGAATGGGTTTTATGGGGTGAGCAAGTACATTCACCTCTTCAAAGTTCAGCTACTAAGTGAGAGGGATAAGCAATAAATTGATAAAGAACCCACAAGCATTTAGTAATTAGATGTCAATCTACAATAGGCTCAAGTATTCTCTTCAGCCCAGTAAACACCTTCCACAGCACAATTTAATTCTTCTCCTGATTTTATGTCTAATACAGACACATACAGCTAGCTAATATATTATAGGTTGCTTTATAATTGAAAGCTAGCAAATGAGAGCACTATCTATGTGAGTAATAGAAGACAGTAAGTTATGATATATTTAAGGGCCCCTTGAAGCTTGGTAATGATACAGATCCAAGGGCAGAAAAATTATCATCTTTGTCTATCTACTGAAGATGAGCTTTTCTTGACATTACTCTGCCATTTTTTACTGTCTCCTACCTTCAATTTCAGAGGGTTTCATAGCCTTTATAAGTCCATTTTGAAGGCAAAAAGTATGCGGTGGTCAATGAGAACATCCAGTTTAAATTCTTGGTTTTGTCATGGAAACATCTGACATAAACTAGGTTGAGATTTAAGCATCCCATGTATCTCCCCTGCCCATTGCTTTCAGCAATTTGCAGGTGTTTAGTCTATGCTTTGTTATTCTTCCTGACTTAAATCAGGCTACATTTTGGATCTTGAAAGTTTCCCAAAGATTCAGAAGTTAAAGGCTGTGTCCCCAGTGTTAGGTGGTTGGAGGTAATACATCTTTTAAGAGATGAGGCCTAGCTTAGGGTCTATAGGTCATTGGGTGTGAACTTGAGGAGGATTTACGACTCTGGCTTTCCTGCTCTATTTGCTCCTTGGCCACCCAGTGGAAGGTTTTTCTCTCTTATATAGGCATGCTGTGATGTACTGTCCAAGCATAAGAACAAACCATCAGGAACAATCACTCATAGACTGCAACCTTTAAAATAGTAAGCTAAAGTATTTTTTCTCTTTATAAGTTGTCTTACATATTTTACTCTAGTGACACGAAGTTAACACAGGTCAAATGTGGACCTTCTATTAGTTCTTTGCAAACAAGAGGATGGTCTAAGGACAGTAGCTCAGGCTTGAGATTCAGATACAAGGTATCAAGTAGCAGACTTGGGTTTGAACTAAAATCTGTTTTAATTTTAATGTCTGAGTTTCTGGCTGAATCATATTCCTAGTGACTGAGAGATCTGAAGGTTACAACCTTCATAAAATGCTTGGCCCTTTCCTCTCAAAGATATGTAACTTAGCCATGGTTTCTTTGATCTTGGTTCCAAGTCCCCTTTTTGATTTCTGTTCTCAAGTAAAATTATCACTGATATGTGAGTCCTACAAAAGAGCCCCCCTTTTAATAAACCAAAATATCTTACTGTATAAATTAAATTCAGGGGAAAATTCAGAGATCTAATAAGCATTAACTAGGGAAAACCTGATCAGCAAAACCTCTCCATGCCACTCCAGACACTTCTTTAAGTAATAGGCTTAATGGAAAGGCTAGAAAATTTTAAACAGCACAGCAATATAATCTGATTTTTGTTTTAGGTGGCTCAACTTGAGTGGATTGGGGTGGCAAAATCGTGAGGACACATAATTCCGTGGTCCATTCAGCAGAAAAATGAAGGCTTAATTTTGTTCTATGTTATGAATAAAAGCAAAATAACCACACAAAAGTAATTCAGCTGGTTTGTTCCTCAGAGAAGCATACATTAGCATTTCTAGAATAAGTATGTTTGCATATTGAGATTAAAAAGTCAGCACATATGTTGTAGATAGTGAGAGAAAAGATTTTCCCTGTTGGGGAAGAGGAGAGACAGAGATAGTCTGTGAGATGCTGAGCTGAGTCAGAGGTACAGTGAGGACTCAGGGGATTTAAAAGCAGATATATAGATGGCATAGAGATAGATAAATACAGCTATGTTTGTCTATGACCTAATAGACATACATATATCTCCTAAGACATATCTCAGTGAGTAAGGCCAGATGCTCACTCCACTGTATCAGTGAGCACCCAGCAGCAAGGTCTTACTCCTTGCTACATTTCTTCCATCAAAGAAATTTTACAAGGTCAGGGTACAACTTAGTGGTAGAGCACTGTGTGAAGCTCTGGACTTGAACCCCAGTCAAGGAAAAAGTTACCTTATAGAACTGCTAGATTTTGGGAAAAATAATGAGAAAATAGGAATGTGTAGTTTGTTTCTAGTCCCCAAAATTGAGAAAATGCATATTGAAACAGAAATTTGCACACACACACACACACACACACACACAGAGAGAGAGAGAGAGAGAGAGAGAGAGTCAAATTTTAAGAGTACCAGTGACTTAGTTTAGAGCAATTTAAACTATAACAATATTGAAGTAGGTGGGCAAAGACTACCTAATTATCAATAAATAGCTGAATATACGGATAAGTAGATGAAAATATCACTGTCTCATAAAATTCTAGGGGAGAATATGAGTGAATGATGGAAGGGTAGAAATGAGTCACTCATTTCACGTTCTTTCTCTATACATGCAGGCACATCCACATAGAATAACACGAAAAGGAGCAGGAGTTATGAGGTGAGAGAAAGGAGACAAGTGGAGGGGCCAGGGAAGACATGGGAGGTGATAATGTCAAATACTAGCAATTTATAATAATAGACATACAAGAAAATACAATGAATCAATTCATTATTTTATATGTTTACTAAAATATTAGTTAAAGAAAACTAAAGGTACTCTCAGGAGCCTGCAGTAATAATTGCTCCAGGCAAGAATCACTGATCAATGATAAACTAATGGGCATCATTTTGAACAGAAACAGGAAATGCTTCCCCTTTCTCCCCAATATTTGAAAGAGAAAAAAAGCAAGTTTGCAGCAGAGAATTCTAGAAGATACAACATTCGCCAAGAGATCGGGGATAATAATGCCAGTGAGTGACACATGTCATTACCATGTACCAGCTGCTGTCATAAACTGAGAAGGGCACATAGCCTCTGTGGTATTTCCCATTAACTTATAATCTCACAGTGATCATGAGAAAATACCAGTCAAAGCCACATGGTGGGGAGCTGTACGAAACAATAAACCCATATTATTTGAAAGTGTCAAGGTCACAAGAGGCAAAAACTGTCATAGATTGTAGAAGACTAAGAAAATGTGACAACCAAATGCAGAGTGGCATCATGCGCTGGATCTGGGGACAGACAACAGACGTGGGAAAAATAGAGAAATCCGATATGTTCTGTAAGTTTGTTAATAAGCTTATACAATATTTAATTTCATAAGTGTGCTAATTCTCCAGCAATTGATACAAAGAGAAATGTCTGAGGGCCTCCAGAATTTACTTCAAAATAAAATCATAGGCTGTAGAACAGGAGCAGGAGAGAGGCAAGGAGGAATGTCTGAATCTAGCATAGGAGTGATAAGCAAAGTGTCCCTAGTGGGTCAGAGGGTAGCATCAGTAACACTGGCTGTCTGCCAATGCAGTGGGATGAGATAGGTTCAGCACTGGAGGGCAGTGCTAATACTGTTGTGGGGCATGCTAAGCCTGAGGTGCTGGCTGAGACATCCAGATGGACATGCAAATTAGACAGTTTGATCAATGAGCATAGAGTCAGGAGAGAGATGGAAAATGGAAATATAAATTGTGAAGCAGTCAGCATGAAGAATTCTGCTAGACACTGGGAGGCTGGTACAATCCCAGAACACCAGCCATTTGAAGATGAAGCAGGCTGACGTCACAACTCAGATTTAACTCTCCCTCACAAATCTCTTAGTGTAAGACTTCTAGGGAGTAGGGGATATGGCTTCTTTGTTTCTATGTCGTTGCCACTTCACATCCTGCCTGGTAAAACAGTGTGAGTGCACAGATGTTCACTTAACAAATGTTTCCATGCACAGATCTATGAAGAAACAGGTTAATTGCATTGCTTATCAGAAATACATGAAGTTAAATCTTGTGCTGGGTAGTTTTGACACAAGCTAGAGTCACTTTAAAAGAAGAACCCTCAGTTGAGGAAACAGCTTCCACTAGCATTGGCCTGTGGAGAAGACAAAATGGTGTTGCATTCTTCACTGATGATTGATGGGAGAGGGATCAACCCACTGTGGGTGGTGCCACTGCTAGTCTGGTGGTCCTGGGTTCTATAAAAAAGCAGCCTGAGAAAGCCACAAGGAGCAAGCCAGTAAGAAGCATTCCACAATGACCTCTACAGCACCTCTTTCCTAAGGTCCTGAAATGACCTCCCTCAGTGATGGACTTTTACCAGGAAGTACAAGTGAAAAAAACCCTTCTCTCCCAAGCTGTTTTGGTTATGGTATTTATCACAGCACTGGAAACCCTTACTAAAACAAGCCTCTATGTATATTTTATTCTTTTAGTACATCATGCTTGAAAACCAAGTTTCATCTAAAAGATATTTTTTAATCTAAGTAATTGGGAAGAATGGATACTTAAAATCCATTTCAACTTTATGGTATAATGATTAGCTGTATCTGACTCATTTACTTCCCTCACCATTTCCAAGAGAATAGAGAAAATGTCAACAATCGTCCCCCCCCCCCAAAGTGAAAGAAAAGAAAAGGACATTATAGAAAATGCTTTACCTAGTTCTCTCTTTACCCTACCATTTAGAAGAAATAGGAGGCTATGACGTTCTTAATTCCCACAGTCCTGAGCACCGCAGACATACTTCTTCCTAGGGTGGAGTTGGATGTCTTCCTGACCTGAGAGAATGTACCACTGATCCCTGTCAAAGGACAATCTTCATCCTGAACTACAGGCATAAAGAACTCAGAGCAACCCACTCTTTTTTCCTCCTGAGACAGAAGCTCTGCCTCTGTAAAAGAGCACTTCCAAGGGATGAGTATGCTGTGCAAACATCCTGCTAGTGTATTTATTTTGTTCTGAAAAACAGTGAAATTTAATGACGTTTAAAAAGACGAGTAGTGGTGGAATCCCCATCACATCATACTATTTGAGAAAATAGAGCTTACCTGAATATTTCAGGCTTAACAATTGCCAACCAGATGGCAGGCAGCAATATAAAAGGTATTACAAGCTTCAACTGCTTATGTGTGTCATTTAGTAGATATTGTGCTCGAAGCCTGCTCCACCACTGATGGGCTAGATAGTCCCTCCTCCCCTTGCAGTGTGGATTTTTGCAAGCTAACACTTGCAAGGGAAACATCATTTTAAAGCATTGCTGAGGATTACTAATTTGTAATCTTTGCATTTACTGGCATTTTTTTTCAGAGTTCTCCCAGAGGTCAACCTTGGGGAGAAGAGAAATTTCACTAGGAGAATGGATGATGCAAAGCCAGGAGAAAAGATGCTGACGTCACATTTATTCTTCCTGTTACACAATGTGCTTGCTTTCCTTACAGTTTGTTAGATGCATTGAGTATTTGGCTCAGGCTTTCTTGAGATTTCAGGCAAGCAAAACAGCATCATTAGTGATGGAGTCTTAGGATTCTGAAAGCAAAGACTCCAGCTGGCATCCAAACAGAAGCCCCTGGGACAATGGAATGGGCTGATCAAGTCAACCCCAGCTACCAATGAAATACACTCTAAATAGGAAGGGAGAATGCAGATTCCAAGAAATGTATGATTTGGAGGAGTTGAACAAGGGAGGGGCTGATCAGCAGGCTGACCACCCTCAGGAGTGAACACAGCCTAGCAATAGATAGAAGGATCCAGTCCATGGCAGTGCAGTGTCTGGCAGGGAGAGGGGGGAGGAATTCAGGCTGTGCTCTAAAGCAACTGGGGCATCAGGATCACAACAGACAACTGAGTCTAGAAACAGGGCAGTGGCAAGATATGACAGTGGTGTGTAAGTGAGTATGTTTGACAGTGATGTCCTGGAGCTGTTCTGTCAAGAGGTGCTGGGGAGGGGAGATGTGAAGGCTCACAGAGCACACACAGCATTTACTCGGGGGCTTCACTAACTCCCACTGAGAGCAGAATTCTGTCTCGGGTAAGACAGAAAAATATAATATATGCATATATAATATATAATTACATTATAAGATGGTCATTAAAGAAGTGGTTAGTTGATAGTCTAAAGTTAAATTTTTTTCTCTGTATGTGTTCAGAATTCATCTGTATTCAAATTTCCCAAAAATATTTTAGTGCAAATACATTCAAGTAATATATGTCTATCGGTAACAAAACACATTTTTTAACCAAAAGAAGAAACATGTGCCTCTTTAAAAGAGAAAACCAAACCAAACCCAGAATATCCCTCATTGCAGAGGACATCCACATGACAGTCGCTCCTCTGCTTCCTTCCACCCAGCCTGTGTGTCCCGAGGCTCTGCATTAGAGCAGAGAGAACAAAATAATAGAGAAAGAGCTGCAGCCCCGAGTGGGCTGTTGAAATTAGTTCCGAGGCATGGGTAATTGTCCAGCTCGTCCCTCGGCTAAGTCTGTGTAAACACAGATTTAAGTGATTGATCAAAGATAGCACAGTCCCATAATGATCAAAAGAAAATTAGTAGAAGCTCTAAGAAATCGCATTATCTCAAGATTGAAGGAAAATGAAGGGTTTTAAACCCCAGCTCTGGGCTTTATTCTCCCTCCTACAATGCACAAAGCAGGAGAGAGAGAAGGAAGCTGATCTACTCAGGTGAAGAAGAAAGAGAAATTTCTAAACTCCATGGCTAATAGTACCCCAGAATCTGGAGTTCAGTGAACAAACATTATGTAAAAAAAATCATTCAGCCTCCTGGACTCATGCATTTCTCATCCACCAATGAGGAAAACATTGTCTCTCACAGGTGCATATTGATGACTAAAGGGTAGGCATTCCCATAGGAAGACTCTTTATAATGCTTGGCTTCTCTAAGTGTCCCAAAGATATGTTTGACAGTGATGTGGATAAATGAATACATGAGTGAACACATGACTACTATGAACATTTTCTATAAATGGATGGCAGAAGATTTCAACATTGTTATTTGTATAGTATTATCACAGACTGACATTACATGATGTATTTCCATGCATGTCTGGTCTGTCTCCCCTAGTATAGTACAATATATCAGGACAAGCAAGTTTGTCTTACTCAAGGAACCAGAACAAAGCATAGCATAGAGTAGACAGTCTCTAAATATGTATAATGTGATTTCATGAATTAATAAGTAAATGAGTAGGTGGATATACAAATGAAGCTGTCAGCATTTGAATTCAGATCTGCCTGACTCCAAATCTGGTTTTCTCAAAATGATGGAGTCATATTCAGCTAACAATGCCTGTTTCTTATATAGTTTTGCATCATGTTTCCCAAGAAAAGCCACAGTCTTCTTTCATGATTGCATGTCTACATTTTTACATGGGAAGTGGCAGTTTTCATGGTGATATTATATATAGGGGGGGGGCTTGGGATAAGAATATTACTATCCAATGTCTCAATTTTCTCACCTCGGTCCACAGAAACATCTTCAAGAATTTCCAGGTTATGTGACAACTGAAGATAGCTCATCCTCATTGACATGGAGTATGAATAAAGGGGTCAGGAGCCAAGGAGTACAGGCAGACTTCAAGAATGTAGAAGAAATGCAGAAACTGGTCCTCTCTTAGGACTTCAAAGAGGACCCACAGTCCAACTGATGCCCCCAAATTAGCCCACAGACACCAACTGCCAAGTCAGACTTCATATATTTAGCATTTTAAATAAAAATTCATAGGTATTAAGCCACTGAGTCTGTAGAAATTTGTTATGACTATAATAAAACCTAACATAATGCTTTGAAGGGCTCTACAAGACTATGATTTTGGACATCATAAAAACTAATGTTTTAAATATTCACTGGACTTAATAAGTTACCTTCTGCACAGAACACTAAACTTCATAACAAAACAGTGGCTATGAATGGGAGAAGGTTATGTGTGTGTGTGGGTGGGTTAGGTCACCTATGTGAGCTTTTAAGAAAACTTTGAAATCTTAATAGAATTTCTATGCTCTGGAAATGTGGGCTGGCTTCCATACACTGTTCATTAAGCAGTGGGTTGCTCAGGATGTCTGTAGCCAACAGTCTTTTCTGCTACTGTTTTACATGCTCTCCACCATAATAAGCAGGGAGAAAAAAATTCCTGTTGCCACCATTCCACACTCTAGCTACAGCTACATTCTCCAAAGCATACTGTTGCTGCAACCATTGCAGATTACAGCCCGGAGCCATGACGGTGTGACTTATCCATGAACGACTGTCTCAGTTGTGCCCAGCACAAAGCCATTGGGCATGTTGTTTTTGACAAGAATGCTCCTGGAATGCACGACTCTCAAGTCATGGTCATGGCTGGGAAGAATTAACATGCATCTGTTCATCGCAGCAGGCAGTGAAGAGAGTGGGCTGTGATTTCAGCCTCCATCCTCAAATAATGTCTGTTGTCTTACTGCAATCTTGGCAATCAGTAGGACACAGATGAACATATCGTTTCATTGGAAATATTTGCTGAACATGATAGGACCTTGAAAACCATACCTCAGCCTGTGTGTTCCTGTGTGTGCATAACATGACACAAGTGTGTTTGTGTGTGTTGTCTGTGTATATGTGTGGTTATCTGTATGTGACATACCCGAGTTTGTCTGTGTGTGTGTGTATTGTCTGTGTGTGTGTGTATTGTCTGTGTATTTAATGGTGTTGTGTATGTGGTATAAAAGGTGTGGATGGTGTGTTGTGTTTGTGTTATATGCATTTGTGTGTGGTACATGTGGATGTAGTACGTATGTGTTTCTATATAGGCAACTGAGTGGTGTGTGCTTATTTTATGTGCTAAGTGTGTATATATGCATATATGTGTGGTGTGAAACATATGTGTATGTGTATACATCATGGCATATGTAGCTTATGTGTTTGCATGTATGAATACATGTGTGGTATGGGCAAGGACATGTGATTTGTGTGGTATATGTGATACCCTTTATATGCTTCTGCATGGTGTATATGTGTGTGTGTGTGTGTGTGTGTGTGTGTATAGTAATGTGTAAAACTACAAACTCAAATAAGAAACATTAGCTGAATAAGATATGAGGGGATTACAGAGTTCACTAAAATAAATGGCATGCATGCTTCTCCACCTTTTTCTAGCACTGCTTCACTTAGTATTTTCTTAACCTTAAAAAATGAAGACCTCAAATGAGTCTCGGAAAAAGCCATGCATCTACCTTTCCTCTTAAAATATGAAGCTTAATGCATGTACAGTTTCTAAAGTGGAATCTAATGGCAATAAAAGTCAATTGGCCCCATCAGCATTGGACATATTACTCTTGTGACATTATATTAACTTGAGTGCTGTGAAACTCATTTGCTCATGAAATAGTTTTGACCACTGAACAGACTGTCCCTTTGGAGAATGGGCACAGCAGTGTATACACTGGTGTGACATCTGAGCAGGTTCTTCCCCACCAATATAGTAGCACTAGGAAGTCCTACTCTTCCTAAAACCATCCCAGAACAAAATCTCCCCTTTTGTCCCTGTGAGCTGTGAACCCATCTCACACTTTTTTAGCTTCCTTTCTGCCCATCATGACTCAAAACAAATTCCCCAGTCATGAAGGACTAAGGCAACAGCTGTTCATTGAGCTTCTACTATGTGGTAAGTAATGGTGGAGACCTGAAGAATAGAGGGGGGAACATGCCCCAGGTTGTTTATGTTCACTGCACCTCTTCCCAAAAGGGACAGAGATTAGTAAGGGAGTAGAGTGTGACACACGGCGACACAGTGGTGATGCTAGATGAAAACAAATGTCACTGGGAGGGTAAGGAAAGAGGCCATAGGCAGCAGAAAGTACTGGGAGTAGACAGGAGCCTTATAGGATGTGGAAGCAGGCATGAGACTGGCAGAGACAGGCTGTATTCCCTGTCTCTGAACAAGAGCAATGAGACCAGTGCAGAGAAGAAAATGGTCAAGTCAGACAGGCTGGACAAAGGACTAGCTGGACAAAACGCTGAAGTCTCAACCAGAGCAGCACACAAATTCACAGGAAGAAAAGGCATTCGTCACTTCTGAGCCCTCTTCTGTGGATAGCAGAGCAGGGATTAGGAACAGTGGTTTATGATTCTTAACAATTGGTTTAGACACCAGTCTTCAATTTTATTTGTTAGCATGAATAGGCATACACTATGCTATAGGCATGCCTATATGAGTTACAAATGGGAAGAGATGTGATTCAGTGCCAGAACTTTACCTAGAAAAAAATCTAAGCTATTAAAGAAATGATGGTTTTATCACTCAGCCTAACATGAACATTCTTTTGAATACTTACCTATATTTTTTAAACTTGGTTCAACTACTGCATTTCATTAAATCTTAATTTTGTTTAGAT
This sequence comes from Sigmodon hispidus, assembly GCA_004025045.1. Lineage (NCBI taxonomy): Eukaryota > Metazoa > Chordata > Mammalia > Rodentia > Cricetidae > Sigmodon > Sigmodon hispidus. Next base: position 81,406 of record PVIH01000972.1, read on the forward strand.
TTTGTTTTGTTTAGACTATCACAAAAAAATAGAATCACCCTAGCTGTCCTAAACAGATGAAATGCTAATAATCGAAATGAAATTTTAATATTTGTATATATGGATTATGTGCATATTAAGATATATAATACAAATATATATTTGACTCTAAATGAAAGTAAAATCACACAATTTGAAGGAAATGAATGGACTCAGAATGTATAACATTAGATGAGGTCACAAAGTCTCAAAAAATTCTGCACATTCTTTTTCATTTAAGGAATCTAGGCAGTAATGTGTGTGTGTGTGTGTGTGTGTTTGTGTGTCTGTGTGTGTGTGACTGTGTGTGTCTATGTGTGTGAGTGAGTGTGTGTGTGTGAGCAAATGTGCATGTCAGGAAAGTACAGCATGTAGGAAAGAAAACAGGAAGGCTAAAGATCAGAGGATAAACGGGAACTGAAGACAGGTAATGGGCACAAGCTATGAAAGAGGATATAAAACTAATTTAGTTCTAACTCTGTCATGGATATTTTGCTTTAGGTATTAGATAAGTGCAAAAAACATATTTGATAGTGAACATATAAAAACCAAGGTGAAATGCCAGAAGTTCTTTCCCAAATAGCTTCTCTAACTGTGTAGAAGAAGTTCATTGCATCATACAGTCTTGGGGTCTAGTTAACTTCAATGTGTGGTTTTATATATCTAATAAAGATTAAAACAAAATTTCTTATAAAACTATTTTAAAAGTCTTAACTATTTAAGGGAAAACATTCTAATTAGCCCATCACATGCTACCAAGGGCATATCATTTCTTCAGAAAAATTTTAAAACTTGAATACTATCTATTAAATAATAAATGAGTTACCTAGGGAGATACTTTCTCAAGAAAATATTAAGAAACGATGGGACTAGGGATGTGATTCAGTGGTAAATCCTTTGTCTAGAGCATACTTGGTCCTGGGTGCCATGAACAACAACAAAAACAACAACACCATACACACACACACACACCACCACCACTACCACCACCACCATTGTCACCACCCCTGTATTACGAAGTTTCCGGCATGGCCTTTCTGGCCTAGCTCCTAGGTGTAGACCTGCTGACAGTCCTGCTGCCACTTTGCCCACTATAATCACACAAAGGCTTGTATTAATTTCATGCTGATTGACCTATGACTCAGAGATATTACTCTTATATCTTAAATAAATCTCTTTCCATTAATCTGTTTACCCATGTGGTTTGGTGTATTTTCTCAGAGCAGCATTTCTTCCCTCTGCATCTGCTGGCATCTCCCTTTAAGTCTCTGCTCTGCTCTTCCTGTTCCTAGACTTTCTTAGTCTGGTAGCCCCACCCATATTTCCTGTCTGCCTTTGGCCAATCAACTTTTTATTAAACCAGTAGGTGGGACAAATATTTACAATGTACCTAAACATAGTCCCACTGTACACCACCAGCAACACACACTACTCATCACCATCACCAACACATACACACACCACCACCACTAACAACAACAACAAAATAAAATACACAGATAAATAAGACAAAGCTCAGCTACAATCAGCATATTAAACGGTGGGAACTACATTCTCTCTTTTATGTGCACAGCAGTGGCAGTTTCCAGGCACTAGCAGGCCAGCCAGCATTGCCCTTACCCATGCTGGCTTGTCAGCCCACTGCACGCTCACGCTGTTATCAGGTATCTTAAAAGATTGTGGCTACAGCTCATGGTCCTTGCTCTGTTGTCAAGTCCCCTGTAAGGTCTAAGTAAATCTGAACCTCCAGAGTTAGGCAGGAGATCAACAATCTTATTCCTATTCACAGGTGAGAAGACTGAAGGTGAGAGAATTAGGTTACTTGAAGATCTGGTAGGTCACCTGGCCCCAGGCAAAGGACCAAGGAATAATTCTTTATAACAGATGCCATGCACAGCTGGATGCTTCACAGTCTGTAGCAGATGCTTCATCCTAGACATTTTATAAGAACTAAGTTGCTGCTCCTGAACCTCCTTCTACAACCCTTCATGTTAACGAAAGATTCCTTGCCTGTCTAAACATCAGTGTCCTGATCCCCATCTTACCACTATCTGTTCACATTCATGTAAAATGCAGTTCTAACAAAGATACCCTCCATATCTAGATCATCTCCAGTATGCAATTGGATTCTATACTCTGCACCATACCCAAGTTGATACCCTGGCCTCCTGGACTGCCTTCAACTTGGTACAATCCCCTTTTCCTTTAACTATTCCTGTTGATACACTTCAACCCAATGATTACCACCATGATCTTTTACTTCAAATTTCTATTTGTCCAAGGTCTATTTCTCATTAAGCACAGTCCTATACTAATAGATTTCTCCTGTTTTTGAAAAAGAAACATTATTTGTTTGTTTTGTTTTTATGTGCATATACATAGTGGACATGTAGAGGGCAGGTGACAGCTTTTTTCCCTTCAATTATGTGGATCTGGGGAACTGAACTCAGGTTATCAAGTTAGGCAGCAAGAGTTTTACCAGCTGAACCATCTTTTCAGCCCCATCCTCACTGCTTTACAAGATTCAGATTGTGTTTCTCTACCTTGCAATAACTCTAAATAAAGGTTGCTTATTTCCCTCCAACTACTTCTCAGCTCTGGCTTATTTTTTTAAAATAACTCCTTAATACACCATCGCATTTAGACCCACATGATCACAAGGAGCTACAGTGAACACACTAGAGTTCACAATCCTAGACAGCTGGATCAAATACATCCTAGGTACTCCAGTGTGCTTTGCTCAAAATCTCATGATTTCACTGGTCGAAGATGCTGCACCTTTTTATTTTTCTTCCAACCTGATCATTTTAACTCAGGACATTAATCAGTGCTTGCTCTTTAAAATTCATGGCACATCCTGTTGACAAGCTAAGACATTCAAACAGCCCAGCCGAGCTATGCACCCAGGTGAGTTGCCTGTGAATGGAAAATCAGAGCATTCTTTATCACCAGGGCTGCCTCTGAGGGTTGTTGCATTGGACACAGTTCACAGGCCATCCAGCTGTTGCCCATTCTCCCTTTTAACTGCAAGAAGCTTCTTTAGAGCCCTGAATGAGATGCAAATTCCTTGCTAAAATTTATCTCCCAGAATGGCTTGGAATGTGTTGTCCCTAATGCCAACCTGGCTGCAATCTTCTCTCAAAATAAGAGTGCCCACAAACTAAAGTGCTGCCATAATTGATGACGGCACTTATTTTCTGAATCCTTTAACTACCCAGACCAATAGCATCACCCAGCCAAAACAACCTCTTCTTTTGTGTCCTCTCTCTAAGGCTCTTCTTGGCCAGATTTTCTCTTTGCTCTAAGCCTGAGCCTGACTGGAAGCTGACTGACCTTCACTTGTGCAGTGAGAAATGTCTAAAGCAAGAAACAGAGTCACCAGTGTTATGGTATTCCCAGCTTGAGAGCACCAAGCTTAAAGAAGACGGCTTTTATAGCTAAGACCTCCCTCCCCCCCCCCAAAAAAAGACCTGTGACTCCACAGGTTGGATAGGAATCTTTGGCCTCATCCATCTGTCTTGTTAAAGAAAACATCATTTCCTGGAATTTTCAAGATATTTGCATCGAGTTAGTATGGACTCACATTCTTTCACCTTCAAAGCTTCCCAGGAAATGCCTCAGACAAGCTGGCTTTGAATTGGCTTCTTCCTCTACATGATATGAATATCAATGACAGAGACAAGTTCCTGTCAAAGCATCCTGAAATGTTGCTTTCTTCATTCCTGGGGAGCTTTTTTTCTCCCTCACTTCATCTGATTGTTTGGAATTATCAAAATGTATTTTCCCCTAATACATACCAAAACTCATTGGATGCCACCCTTGATTTGTATGACTCTGCCACTTATTTGATAAATTTAATTAACAATCTACTTGAAAGAGAGCCTAGATGGTTTCCTTGCTGCTTCTTCCTCTGCCCCCTCTCATCCCCTCCTGTCCAAGAGCCACTTTCTGGACCCTGTGTCCTTAGGTCCAGCAGAGCTGTTTTGACATCTTGGTTCTAGAATCAATTTGTGTGAGGATTTGGAATGTTTTCTTCTCTGATTGTTTTTCCTTACAAAGCACAAGCAGCAACCCTGCTGTCTGACATGGTTCCCTGTAATTAAATGAGATGATTTGCATGCAGTACTACCAAAGGGCCTGTTATACACAAGTTATCATACAGGAGTATCAGTGTCCAAATCACAAATATCTAATCCATGTTAGCGCTTACCTTCACCTTCCTCCTTCACAAATTAAAAGCAATATGCCAGGATGTTCCTATCCCACTAAAATATGCATTTCATAACCACAAAAATAACAACTGAAGACCCCCCAGAGAGCCAATAAAGAGAGTGGCCACTCTACACTTTAGAACTGAAAGCTTTTTCTAGTCCCATACTACCTCTTCTATGTCTCATAATAATGACTTTGCCGGATGCACTCAATAGAGGGTTTTGTAGGGCTCTGTGTCTGGCTATGTTCCCTGGATGTGATGAGGACCTTGTAGGCTGGCTTAGTCTGTGGCCAATACAACAACTAGCTAATGCAAAGAGATAGACCCATTCACTTTAGAGGAAGACATCAGGGAACCCATAAGTCTCTTTCTTAAGGGTTTAAATCACCTGTCAGTCCTTGTCTTGTCTCACTAAGGCCCAGTATCTGCTGTCGCTAGGACCATAACTCAGAGTGTTAGGGATAAAGACATGTAAGGTGTTGAGGATCCAGAGGAGGAAGCATTTTCTAAAAAACTAAAACCTGAAATTACTCCGCCTGCTCCTTGCTTACTTCCCAGCTCCTGAAATGAGGGTGCCTTGCTGGACAGGAGAGGACTCACAGGCTCCTATTGCCATCAGAATCTCCCCAAGTGCCTCATTTATCCAGGGAAAACAGCTTCAAAGCCTTCACTTCCACTTAGATTTTAAGTAGTGCTACAGAAAGGCATTGATTTTAGTCAGATTGATTCAATTCATAGTTGTTTGGAATGATGCATTGGAAAATAGGCCGTATCAGACTGTCAGCACATATGAGGCTGAGCAGGCACCCACTGTGTATGTTTGTATAGGACTATGTGTGAATGTGTAAGTATATGTGTGCCTAAGTCTGTGTGCATATGTGTGGGAGGACTTGTGTGCACAGATTTATGTGTGTGCCTGTATCTGTTCTACAGTATTTCCTTTGTTCTTAGTTTCCTGGCATTTACCCTGTCGGGGGACTGAAGAAGATGCAGAGCACAGTTCTCAATTTAAAGGGAGTAAGACATAGCTTTTTCTAAGCCAAATATCAGCTGATTTGGCCCAGAAACACAGATTCTGATTGATTTGGATGACATTTTCCAATATGAAAATGATTACATGAGGTTTTTATAGTCACAGAACAAAAGAAAGCCACAAACCAGTCAATTTTCCCAAAAAGCACTGGTGGTGACATCAGCTCCCAGAATAATGGGAGACTTTGCTACCAGTTCCAGATGTCATCTGAAAACATTCTCAAACATCCTTAGCTTTGTGTTGGTAGAGACACTTCTGCTAAGTTACTATGCTCCAAAGGCTTAGTGTGATGGTTGAAAGAATATTTGGTCAGATGCAGAACTGAGTGATAAATAGCTGTTAAGAAGACTAGGGAAGTCTAGGGTAGGGCTCTCCATCTGCAACATTCCAGTTCCCTACCATCATGGGAGTTATCTTAAGTTTGTAGAGTCTTCAGCACAGAGGTGGCTCTTTCAGAGAACTTCTGATTGTTCCAACCAGGAGTACTGCACTACACTCTGGCCTATTAAAAAGCAAAACAAGCAACAATAGAAACCTCATCTCTACCACATAGTAAATACCCATATGCCTTATTACCTCATATCAATGAGGATTAGTTATTAACTCCAATTTGCTTGATAAATATACTTCTGTATTAAATGCATGTGCCAAGTATTAATCTGCCATTAGAATCTCAAGCCCATGGGTCATGATGCTCACCCTTATGGAAATAACAATGCCAATGTGATTCCTTCAAGCCTGAGAGTGGATGGACATGAGCATGTATGATCATAGCATACAACTGCAAATTCCAGCTGGATGACATATGGAACCAGACAACCTCAAAAACTTCAATGCCAACAAAACATATAAAGTTTCTCAGATGCATACTGAAACAAGCATGATTTTATATTGACATACTATGGTAACTTCAAATGCTTACCTGAACAAAAGACTAATGTTTAAAAATAGAAGAGACATAAAAATATTCCCAAATTACTTAACAATGGTCAATGTTAAAGAGAAATTGTGGTTTTTCTCATCTAGTGTATTTGCCTATTTATTTATGCTTTGTTCATAAAAATTAAAATCTCTTCCTTAAACTATGCCTCTCTCTACCTTGTTCTCCTACACAAAGTCCCACAAATACCTATTTATTTTCACATTCTTTAGTGATATTTCCCATTGGGAATATGCTAAAAGTCATCTGAGGACCTTTACAAATAGATACACTTGGGATTCATCTTCCAGATACACATCTTTAATAAGAGTAAATCAAGCAACCAGATTAGAAAAAAATTAAACATTTACTAGTTGAATAATTTGTACTGATTAAGCAATCAGATTGAAAATCAGACAATAAAATGCTTGAGAGCACTTGACAAGCATCCGTCCATCTTTCCCTGGTCACATATATGCTCTGTCATTGATCGAATGCTAAAGCCAATAACACAAGGACTATTTATTACCCACTGCTGTCATCCATCCACCAGTGAGTGCTCCCAGATATTCCCCCAAAAGCTATTCAATTCTGCATGTCCATTTTGTTGTCCAAGCTGTCTTGTCTCTATCTATCCTGCTGCTTTATTCCTGGAGATCAGCATAGTGCCAGACACATAACATCTGTTCAACAAATATTTCTTGAAAGAATGAATAAACAACTGAGTGGTTACAGATGCTGTATTTCTTCGTAACTATATAAAAATTTAAGTTACTATTACTAAAGGACAAAATTAAAATAAGAATATACCTGCTAGAACACATGGCAAGAGGTGAACTAAATATATAGCAGGAAAAAGATGTGTTTGCGTGATGTTTTGGCCACCACTATCCAGGGACATAGGCACCTGTGGTATGACCCTCCCATCTCCTTTCACTCCTATTCACACAAACAACCTGGGAAAATGGACCCTGCCAAAGCTTAGAGCTGTCCCAGCTTCACACTCCCCACTAGGGTGTCTGGTGGCAAAACATCAATTATCACCTTCTTCTCCAAGAAGCAAAAGATTGGATTTCTGGAAGGTCCTGGCAGCCCTTGTGGTCTATTCGATTCTGATACTTACAGGAAACACCCTTTGTCCGATACAGATTCGGAGGATGAAATCGGTGTTGTAGCCAAACAGAGCAGAATGTATATGGAAAGACCTATGAACTGAAGATGTAGCCCTGTGGAAATTAAATTAACATGCTGCCAAGTCATTCCCACAAAAGCCGCCACTATGTGATGAATAAGAACTAAGGAATATTGTTTGGGTCTCAGGCTGTTAGTTCTGATCAACTCAGCATCCAGAGTTCAGAGCAAGAAGCTCAAAGCAGAGGCTGTACTAACCCCATCTCCAAATGGGCTGAGGTATCAATCAGGCAGGACAAACTAATATTACCTCCAGGATGACAGTGACACATGATATGTGGATAGCCTCCCTCCCCTCTCCAGATAATCAGAAGGCTATAGATTTGGGAGTGTGCCTATAAATAGAGGCACTGTAGAGTAGAGCCTGCTTCCGCCACCAAATGTGGAGCTTCACATAGGATCCCCACCTTAGCAGGCCTGTAAAGTATGACAAATTGGCCTGGGTCTCTCAACGTTTGTTTATTGTTTGCCGTCCAGTACTCCAAATCACACAGAGGAGGGCTTATTTACTCTCTGGAGTTCTCTGTTACCCCCCTTGGAGGCTTCAGAGAGACAGCTTTAAAGTGAGAAGAATCCTGGCAGTAATTAAATACAAAGGCCCCCCAGTGCCTGCCTGGGCCTTCACTCTGGCAGACCATGCTCGCTGAGCAGAAGGGGAAAGATTTGATTTTAATCACACAGATTTCACATTTTATTTTGCTCATTAAAATTCCTGATAAGGATTTACTTCAGCATTTTGTGGCGCTCTCCAAATTATCTGGAGAGGTTCTGTTTTTTTTTTTTTTGGTTTGGGATCTGTGTTTTGGGTTTTGACTGTTCGCTGAGAATGTTCTCAGATACCTGCCTGTTTACTCAATGCATGGCCTGAAGTGACCACATTACCCAGATCCAAGGTCTGAAGCATTTCTTCAAGAGACAAGAGGGAAAAAAAGGCGTGCCTGCTTCTTTAAAGACAGCCCTGCGCAGCAAAGAAGATCCAAGAATTCTGGACATTAAGAGGTGAGAAGATCCAAGAATTCCGGACATTAAGAGGTGGGCAAACCCTGTTGGCTCCAGTTTTCCAGGACTCCTAATAAAATGAAAAGAATGGTTTCTACACAAAATCATATTGCCTGGGTAGAGTGGAAATCATTTTTAGAAAGCATACCCAGCCTTAACTCTACTGCAGTCAGTAGGAGTCTTTTGGGGCTGTCAGTGCCACTGAGAGAATTATTTCCATAGACCTCTCCTCTGCTCATATCATGGTCCCATTGACACCCACCAATGTCTACACCCCAAGAAGCTAAGACTGGTTCATAAGTCAGTAGAGGATCAAATGACAACTTTCATGTCGCAGTGAATCAGGTTGTAGTTGTGTGTGTCAGTGCATGCATACATGTTCATATAGTGAAGTAAATTATATTATACATTAAAAAATATTCATACAGTACCATCCTAGTTGGCTTCTCTGTTGCTGTGACAAAACACAGAAAGAAAAAATAAGCAACTTGGGAATGGTTCATGGGCCTCACACTTTCATGTCACATCCTATCACTGGTGGAAGCCAGGGCCTTAACCTGGAGGCAGGATTTGAATCAGAGACCATGGAGGAGTGCTGCTTACTGGCTTTCCCTCTATGGCTTGCTCAGCTTGATTTCTTAATATAGCCCAGGGCCACCTGTTTGGGATGGCACCATTCATAATGGACTGGTTTGTGTCATGCTGAAAAAAAATTAAGAAGCATAAGCAGTATATGACATTTTATAGAGCAAGAGTACATTTTAAAAACTACAGACTGGTATATAGTACTGTACAAAGAAAAATAGTATATGCTTATTACTCTATATATTAGATTTAGTAAGAGAATGTATATGAAAATATATAGTATTATACATGTATAGTATATACTTAGACTAATATATAGTATGCATGTCATATACTGGGTATAAAGTGAGAAGATAGAGTATTCTAAATATAACTCTCTTTGTATCTATTTTACATAAAGTATTACATACCCTCCATTTATCCTGGGTATTTTTTTGCACCTATGATTCAGATTTGCAAGCATTATATTCACTGTGAGATGCCTACATCTTTACTGATTCTGTGGGAAGCTAGGGAGCAGTCTGAGTGGAGAGAGAGGGGACATGTACAGCCTCAGTTCCTGAAGTCCTGAGCATGGAACTTAGTCTGCAGCCCTTCTTCATGGGGAGGGCTTTTCAGCTTCGAGCATGCACTTAAGTACTCAGTAGCATATTCCAAGTCTACCCAAACACTAGAGTAGAAAAGCCACATTATCTGGAGGCCACACACAATCTTCCTGTGATTTAATAAGCTAGCATGAACACACACACACACATACACACACACATTCTCTCTCACTCTTAACCCAACTATCTATAAAAAAATACCAAAAAATGAGGAATGAGATACATATGTGTATTTATGTTCCTGCATACATTATACTTTCAGATATTAAAACACATACAATTTTGAATTCTTTACAAGGTAAACACTAATGGGCTAAAACTGTCATAGGAATTCATTACTGGGAAATCTGATCTAGTTGTTTCAAGCAAGAGGATGACTCCTTGCCAAGATACACAGCACACTCCTCGTATTTCAAGCATTCATATGGAAGAGAAGCATGAGCTTCAAGAATTGTGGAGAAAGATGTGTCCTCAGTTGACCTCCTCAAAGCTCCTCCGGGAAGAACACAGGTCCTTCCTTCCTGCACTTCAGACCTCTGTTTGGGGTTACATAGAGCTCTCTGCCTTGGCCTTCTATGTTCTATCTTAAAGAACAAAATCTTGTCCATCACAATGGAATGTGAGGCTTTGCTCTTATATGAATCCCAAGTGCTCCCACTTCCTGTAATTTCTTTACTTAGCTTCAAATTTCCCTTCATTAAAATTAAGCCTCATTTCTTGCTCATCTTTCCTGTTTTCTTCAGCAAAACTGAGAGCAATTCTAAAAGCTGATTTTTTTTCCCATCGCTGTGTTTTCTTGCCATTTCATCATTAAAATCTTCTTTCCACCCCTCAAAACAATTAAGAGATTTATTCTACCCTAGTTTGCCCTTTGTGTGGGAAACAAGAGGGAGAATGAGAAGGGGGGTGGTTGTGTGTGTGTGTGGGGGGGGTGGTGGTAGTCCTGTCTGTCTTTTTCCCTGCCTGCCTGCCTGGAGTGTTTTACTGAGTGGCCAGTAGATGCTGGAAAGACTAACTTGGCACACTTTTGTTTGATGGTTCTGCCCAGACTCTGGGATTAATGGTAGTGTTCCAGTATATTATGCTAATTGCAGGGATAACATGGCCTTAGATGTCCATCTGGAGTGGCAGCTGCTCAAAGAATCTCTCCAGCAGTTGGCTTCTAGACAGGGAAGCAGAGGGAAAACATTGAAGAGTCAGCATTGGGTTCTCTAAGAGTCCTCAGACTGATGAATCTGCCTCTCCATACCGCCATCCTCCCTTGCCTTCAGACTGTCTTTACTTATGCCTCTAGTGCTTTCAATCGATCTCTGCCTCGCTTCTCCTGCAGAGCACAGAGCATGGCAGGAACACAGTCAAGACACACTTTTGAAGATACTGGGTGTACTTAGTCTCCCACCCAAGACAGAATGGGTGGTAATGACTCCTGTAGAGCATCAGGAGGGACAGGATTCTGAACAAACTGACCTCACACTGTGATTTCAGGGTCTCTGAGTATGGATGCTAGTCAGATGCTCTGAGGGATTTTGGAAGCAGGTTCTAAGGGATGTTGAATGAACACCATAGATATTTTGGCCACTCTTCAGTTCACACCTATCCTGTCTTAACTCTGGTGCTTGTTGAAACTCCTGGGCACTTATTAACTATATTGAAAAACTAAAACCTAGCCAGGTCTTTGAAAGCTACTCCTAAGCCTACTCTGCCACACGGTTAATGACGCATCAAATTTAATGGTACAGATTAACAGATGTAACCAAATAAGACGCACGGCATAACTCCTGGCATATTGCAGTACAATACTCAAAACTTGGCTTTTATTATTATTATCTTTAGACACATTCAACATTTAACATATCCTGGGCGGCTTACCAAATACTGAGGACAGAAAGGCAAATAAGAAATACTTTATGGCCCCAACTGGCTTGCAACCTAGAAAATGTTTTTGTTCCTATAATTAAGAGGGGTAGACTTTCTAAAAGCCTTTTCTGATATCAGAAAATTAAAATAAAAGTAATAAAATTGCTTACAATTATATAGCTAGTCATTGGCGGGGTGGTGATTTGAACCTGGACTCATGCTATTATAATGTTTTTTTCTGTATAACTTTCTAATGAAGTGAGCATTGATGAAGAATCAAGAATAAGAGCAAATGGCAGGGTCTAGCTCAGGGGTTGGGAACATTGGATACTCTTCTATATGTCCCAGGTTCGATTCCCAGCACCAACACAGTGGCTCACCATCGACTGTAACTCCAGTTCCAGAGAACCAAATGTCCTCTTCTGATTGCCACAGACACCAGGAATCCTAGTGGTACAAATTTGCAGGCCAAACACTCACAAAACTAAAATAAATTTTTAAAAAGAGAATTGACAAAGGGTCATGATCTAAGGGACCTGTTCAGTGATCTATTTCTTTAAAGAGGATTCAAAAAGGAACAAGAGGAATTTGCCTTGTGAATTTATGATTTCCCATATCCCACTGACTCCTAGTGCCTGGGGACAGTGCCTCTCCACACGAGCCTAGGGTCCACATATCTCAGATCCTTCTAGCAAGAATTGACAAGGTTGGCTGACTGTGCATATGATGCTGTAGACTTTTCCCATGCCTGAGGCATGCTTCTATAACTACAGGACTCTGGAGGATGGGAAGCATCAGAGCCTAGCCTTAACCTTTGACTTATGTCTTTCTCCAAAAGTCCTGTCCTTTACCTTTTATACTGTTCCTAAAGACTAGCCTATGTCCGTGAAAGAAAGACACTGTGTATACACTAAGCCAAAGCCTCAGCAACTTTCCTCACACTGGACTTCCAGGCTTTAACTTTTCTTCTGATCTTATCCTTTTTGTTCATTAGCCTCTCAAAGCCTTTGGCTTGAGTCTTAAATCTTAGGCGTCATAGACTGTCTTGTTACTCTCAACCTCTTATCTTTATTGCTGGTTGGTGCTCATTTATTTAAAAATTTCCTCTTATTTATGTCTGAAAGTTTTGCAGTTGTAAAAAATTAACCTGCCCTTTTCCTTTTTGTCATTCTTTATATAACATCTTCACTCATCCTTCCGAATTTTCCTAATATTTTATGTATGTCTATACAGAACCAACAAAAGCATGGCCATGCTGGTAATGTTTGCTTTTAAAACTTACACCCAACATGCTCTTTTAAATTTCAGGGCCAGTACAAACACAGAGTCATGCTTTCATAAAGCCCCCTAGGAGAAAAGAAGAGAGTGCTGCAGAACCAATGCCCTTGCTCAGGATGGACTTGTGGTCTCCAGTGTCTGTGACAGGGTTTATAAATGCCTGGGCTGCCTTCAAAGAGAGTAAGCAAAGGAGTCACAGGAGCAGGATGATGTGGCTGTCTATGTTTTCACCTATAATGGACAGCACAAGAACAGTGCCCAGTCTGCATGTTGCTGCCTCTGAAAAGCATTAAACAAACTTGAACTTGAGACACTGGCTAAACATGAACTTGAGACACTGGCTAAAGACCTTACTTATTGTTGGGCCTGGCATGTGCCTGTGTTTCACAACTACTTTGAACCTTGCTTTCTTTTTGCTGGTTACATCTCCTGAGCCCAGTTATGACACCTAAACATGTCAAGACATGGAAAAGAGTCCCCAATGCAGAAAAATAACCTCTTGTTAAGAACACCTTATTTAATCCTTAACCATCTTTCACCTCAGGCAAGACAACCATAATCAGTCTTGTGTCATAGAAAAGAAAGCTGAGAATGAGAGGTCTGACTTTCCAAAAGTTACACAGAGAGACTAAGAAACAAGTGCCTGGATGGCCATTTGTCCAGTCCAGTTCTCACTCTAAGACACTGTCACTTCTCATCTAGGAGGTCGCATTAAGACTGCCCTGAGGACAGGATGGAGTAGTATCCACTACTACAGGCTGCTTGTGCCTGGCTCTGTGGGTCACAGTGCTGTGTACATGAACTTTTAGCCTCTTAAAATGGAGATTTCAGTGAGGGCCCAAGGCTACAGAAGGACACTTATTTTGGTAATGCTCCTGTCTCAGAGCTACATCTACCTTGGGAATTCCAGGGGGAACTAATAGGCTCTTAGGAATGAATAGACCCACTAGGCTTGTGGTACAAGGCCAGGAGCTCCTATTTTGGAATCACGGGTTTTTTTAATGATAACTAATGCCCCCCCCCAAGTTCAAGTGACTGGGAACTCAGGATCTTGAATCAGGTTGAATAGGTTTACTACTTACAGGGTCCCTACTTGTTCCCATATGGCTTATGAGAATCTATTTTCCAATCAAAGAAAAGCATTCATTTGTTTCCTTAAATTCCATTTCCTCAAATGCATCAATACATAGCCTCAGAAAAGGCCTCAAGTGATCAAAGCTGTGATTCCGTTGCCATTAAGATGAAAGTCAGTCGCTTTCATAGTGCTGGAAAATTTAAATGAGATAATTAGAAAAGTCTCGGGCCCCAAGATACAGTGAAATCTGTCTGCAGAAGCTCGGGGAGGAAGGGCAGGTGGCAGCTGCAGTGAGACAGTATGATCATGGTGATCATCATTGCAGTCTCTCTTACTGTTTCTGCTTTCTTCTTCACACTTCAGACATTTGTGGAAGACAGGAGGACTTCCTCTTGCCCTTAGGGACCTCTGGGATTTTCTATGCCCTTGGGTATTTTAACATTCTCTTGATGCTTAAGGCCAGGCTTAAAGGTAGATCACTACACTTAGGTTTGGATCTTGGAGGCAAATTGCTACTTCATTATAGAACCACTAAGCAGCCAATATTTAAGGCTGTGAGACTCACAAAGGTAACAGAGAATCAAAGGACTATATAATGTAGATGACCTCACATGATACAGTATCTAATTTTAGAGATGAAAGAGAAACACACACACACACACACACACACACACACACACACACACACACACACACACACACCTCTTCTTAGGCCCTGGGAAGATATTTTATGAAGGTAGATAGTTGAAGTCAAAACTCACATATTTAGACGTTATATATAGAATGCAAACTGTCAATAACCTTTTTATTCGCCTAAGGCATTTGCCATCACTTTAAAAGCTTTTCTGAACACCTGCCACCTGTATGACCCTCTCTATCCTTCTTAGAGATACAAAGGCTCCCTCAGTTTCTAAGTGCAGCCACCTGCCAGCCCTGCTCACCCACCACACTGCTAACAGATAAACAGGTAATCAGAAGATGTCTGGTCCTCAAAGCTCAAGAAATCATCCCTCTGTTGCCTGGGGAACCATGGACTCCTGCAGGTTTGTAGTGTCCGCTTCTAGGGCCAGGAGGACAAGATGGGCAGAGAGCTCAGTTGCCCTGAGCGTGTGACACTAGCTACACAGCCTCGGAGCTATTTGGGGAAATCGCAGCCACTTTAGTGTCTTTATCTGCTGCTATAGGTAGAAGCCTCAGGTATTCTCCAGCCAATTGTCTTAGGAGTAAAGCAATCTTGACCCCCATTTCCATCAGTTCTTGCCTCTCATCCCACAGATCTACTTTTGTAAATGGTTTTCGTGTAAAAGTCTCTAAGTAGAACTCAGAGGAAGGCCGCCTGGAAAAGGTCCATCCAGGTAGAATTTGCTACATGAAAACCCCCGAAGTCACTTTAGGATTGAGTAAGCAATGCTCTTAAAGGGGAGAAGTCAAAGCTGTGATCTGAAATTCCCACACTGTTTTTCCCAGCTGCTCCCAACAGCATCGGTCTCTCATTTAGAATCAGTTTGTTCCGACTTGTTGGACCATGGCTGAAGCCCCAAACTATCCTGGGCTGGCAGCAGGACCAGGAGCCACCAAGGGGAGCATCAATCTCTGACTCACCGTTTTAGAGGAAGAAGGTTGCATTTTTTTTCTCCTCTTTCCATCAGCTTTGTTTTCTGTTTCTTCAGGATCAGAGAGTTAGCAGAGCTGGTTTGCTGCCCTCAAACACAGTTGTTGCGAAGACATCCCGCAGGTGCTGCAATCCCTCTGAACTCAGACACCTAATTCATCTCAGACGTGATACTACCCATCTCACACCTGCCATGAGTTCTGTTTCTAAAGAAGCCCCAGGTTCCCATCACCCTGAGTCCTCAGGACCAACTTAAATGGGTGCTGCCACATGGCCTGGGCAGGGTTTACAGAACGGGAGCTGGGGTTGTGAGGATATGGGGGCTGATGCTGGATTTCTGGCTTCCTAGTGCCCTGTTGCTCCTAGAGTACCACCATCACAAAAACAAAACAAAACAAACAAAAACTCATCAAACAAAAAGACCCAAACAGCTTCTCCTGAACGGCCCTTCTAGCCAGACAGCATGCTGGGGAGCTGTTCTGATCAGGGCTTCCTAGGAAAAGGGACTCAGGACCACATTTGCCATTTTCACTAAGGCTGAAGCTGCTATGTTGTCACAATAAAGAGGAATAACCTGTTCCCAGTGGATGGAAAGCAGCAGTATCACCTCATCCCTCACAGCCTCTGGGATGCTGTTGGAGAGAGTTTAAGGGCACAGAGTCACCAGCTTGGACAGCAGAATGAGCAATCTGGTGGATCCTCAGCAAAGAGTAGTCAAAAGGGTTGGATGCTCAGAGAGGAGGGCCTGCTCCTCTCCATATCACACTGAATCTTGCTCTCCTTCCTGTTCTCTCATTCCCACACAGCTGCACTGGCTGAGCATGTCTAGCGGCATCAAAATAAATTTCAATAACTTCCTATGATGCTCTACAATGCCCTCCACCTTTAAGTAAACTACCATTTTATTGGCAATAGAGATGGATGTTTATGCTTAATACATGCTAGGTGTTTTCTGATAAATCCATGCATATTATTCAATGCCCACAACATCCCGTGGAGTTAGGCCTTTATTTTAAAGATGAGAAATTTACATGACAGGTTACAGAAGTTGCCAAGATGCACAGCTAAGTAAGCATTAGGTCAATTGTTCCCCCAGCCCTCATTCTAAACCACCAAATCTCTCCATGTGGCATGAAGGCCTGCCACAGACTGGACTCATAGACAGACCTCCCATTCTACAATTGCTTCTGCATCAGCCAGTGCCTCTCTGATTCATTCTAACCTCCTCACTGCTACAAACGTTGTCATCCTTCTAGGTCTGAATGTCATACCTACCCCTGCTACCTTACTCAAGCCTTAGCCATTCTTTATGGCTGACTGCTGTTTTCAGCCTGCTCATCCATGTTATCAGAGGACTCCATAGTCATCTCAAAGCCTCTGGCATATGCTCACAGGTCTACAGGTCCTGAGCTCTGGCCTTGGCAATTTCTTGTAAGAGACTGTGAAGTGTTTAAGAGAAAGAACAGCATCTTGTATTGTCCTTAGAATGTTGTGAATACTAAGACTACATACAATATAGGCCCAACTGATGAGACAGGCAAAGAAGGTGGCTCCTGAGAACATGGCCCAAGTCTTACAAAAAAAGAATATCAAGGTACTGGCTGCCATCTCTATGCTCTCAATGCTATATGTAGCTAACTTTATGCATCAAAGTTCTCTAGGAACTTTGGTGTTCTATTTCATTTAAAAGCAAAAGCCTCCTTTTCCATTTCTGCCCACCCAGATTCAACCCACGAATGGGGGTCAATGGATAGAGATGAACAGATGTCCCACCTTGAAGTAATGAGCAATATGAACAATTGTGAGCTCCACCACCCATGTTTTCAAACACTTGACCTCTGCATTACTGTTTTAACACAGTAATTAAGAAGTATGTGAGTGTGTGTGTGTATTCTCTCTATTATACATTACATGCTAACCACAATTCCCCTCCCTCCCCTTCTCCCAGCCCTTTCCCTCTTCCTCCGCAGATCCACTTCTTCTCTGTTTCCCCTCCAAAAAGAGCAGACCTCTCTCAGGGATGTCAACCAAACATGGCATAACAAGTTATAATCAGACTAGGCACAATCCCTCATATCAAGACTCCAGTAGGAGGAAAAGGGTCTGGCTAGTGATGTGTGGAATCCTTGCTACTGCAATTGGACACTTCTCTCTGAAAAGTCTCCTTCTGAGGGCCACATGGCTGGCTCACTTATTTTCTATGTCTGCTGAATGTCATCATTATTTCTCTAATGCTGCATCCACCAACATTTCCATCACTTTCTCTCCCTCCATTCATTTTCTTCACAGTATTGATCCTGCAGGCACTAGTTATGCACTTGAATCTCTGCTTTCTTATACAAACACCCAGATTATAATGTATAAGTATGTTTTCTGTCTGTGAGATTCATTTCAGGAGTCCTAGGATTCTGTCTTCTTAGCAGATGTTGGGCATTCAAAGAATAAGCAATCAAACTGACTTGTACCTTTCTAGCTTTTAGCTCACTAGTACCTTTCTAGACCAACACATATCACCTGGACAGGAGTCACTCACTCTAAGGTGACCTTTGGGATAATATATATATATATGTTTGTGTGTGTGCATACACACACACATATATCTTGGACTACTTCTCTATAAGGAATTGAGCTGAAAATTCAAAGTCTGGCTGAGCACTTCACTGGAAGGCTTATCTGAACACATGCTAGAGACATCTCAGCATCTCAGGTGGCTTCCTTTTATTTTGTAGAGGAATATAATACTGGTGTCCTTTAGGATGCCTTTTCAAAATTACTTCTATAAATGGTAGTTACAGGAACCTAAGGAAGATATGCTCTTTCTGTGGGCCACAGAGGAAGACTCATCAACAAGGGTCTGAACACTAATGAGGCAGCAAGAACATTCTATCAGAGTATCAGGGAAATGCTTTAATGTTCTGAATGATATTCCCTGGCTAGGCCATAGCTTCCTGAGGCATCAGAACTAAATGTTACAGTTTTATACTTCTTCTTTTCAACATCTCCTGAGGCCTCCCTTTTTCAGAGACCCCTGAGGGAAAAAGAGAAAGGATGCACCGCAAATAGCTATGTTTTTGAAGCACAATACATCTATAAACAGGCTGAGATAGATTGCACAGCCAAGTGACACTATCACTCCATATGCACTTGCCACACTGTGCCCCACAATTATGGTTATGCAGTACTACAACATGATGGAGTGCCACTGTCGCTGCACTAGAAATTGAAAGTGGTCTGCCCCTACCTGTACATACAGCAGGGAAAATCACTAGCAACTATTCAAGGGGTTTCAACAGCAAAGATTGATCAAAATGATGAGGAGCAAATCTCCCTGCCGACTATTGATTCCAGACACATAAACAAGGCACACTGCAAGTCACCCCTAGGGAGATGCAGGGGAGCTTGTGGTTGATGCATAGGACCTGTGGAGCATGAGAAAGATGAGTATACAACATTATTTTAGAGGCAAGAGCTGGTCCTGTGTTTGCAAAGACAGAGACTTCATGTTGGTCTAGTGACAGTCTGTATTGACTCAGTATGATGCTGTCTTTAGAAAGGGCCATGTGGGAGAGAAGCTGGAACTAAAAGTATATCCACAGAGGTTCTCTCAATGCCCTAGCCCTTTATGAAGTTGCACAAGATTCATTCCCATCAGATACCTGGGTGGAGGCCCTGGTAAGTCTAGTTTATCTCAGACTGAGTATGTTAGAGTCTCAAGAGAAAAAGGGACACATCCTCTTTTTGGCCACTTACCGCTCATAGTTATGACTCAAAGTCACTCAACCCCTTAGCTCTTCCAAGAGCCTAAGCCATCCATCCGTTAACTACAACACTCATGTTAGTCTTTCCATCCTCCCATGTCAACCCAAATCTCCCTCATTAGATAAAAATGAAAGTTTGTTAATTAAAGCAATGGAAATCAATTAACCTTATCAGAGAACATGGCCTTTTGAAACTGAGCCAAGCCTGATACTGCAATTGCCTAAGAGAAGAGAGGGAGCTGTGCATTCAACTCGGAGGCAGCTCCCTGCAGTGAAAGTGAATTTTCTCCCCTGAGGTAGGGCAGGAGCTAAACTATTAACAAGCAGGTTATTTACTTCAAAACCACGAGCATCCGGATTACCTTTCTCACCAGCATTAAAGGTTTGATTAGTTTCTTTTCACTGTCTACCTGGTGTGGCAGTAGATTTAATACAAATCATGTGCATTTAAAATGAAGCTCAGTAACTTCACAAATGGAATAAAGGAGGACTCTTAGAGGGGGTTGTTGGCCTCACTCCGTTTTCCTCTCATGTATGGCATCTCCTTAGAACAGCTTGAAAATCCATCACCTTTATAAATATCTTTGCACAATTTAAACACAGTCATTATGTCACTTTTTAAAAAATGCTGTAAATGCACAGGCTGGAGTCCCTGAACAAACCCTGTGTCTGCTCAGTTTATTCTGAACTAATTGCCAAAGTAACATTTGATGAAATCCCTAAAAGTAACATTTGATGAAATCCCTAAACAGCCTTCCCAGATGAGACCCAGGAAGAAAATGATTCTGAAAAGTGAACAGCAGATCTGGAAGGGCTTCCTTCTTAGGCAGCTCCCATGGGGGCAGTCACCATGCTGCTGCCCAAACCTGGGAGCCCAGCAACTCTTGCACAACCACCCAGTCTCAGAACTAGTACCAGAAGCAGGGTCTCACAGTCCCTGGTAATTCCTTCTGCTGAACCACTGTGAAAAAGAGTTCATTGGCCATCTCTGTAAGATGAATTTCTGGAACCAGTGTCTCCACTCTGAGTAGAAGGGCATTGCTAGTAATTTCACCTCATATCCACAGTTACCTTTCTCTAACACCTTTTGAACATTTTACTTACTACAATGCCCACACTACCCAGGTACCAACCAAATAGAACAAATTCTGCCGTATTTCATTTTCATCTTCCAGGTCCTTCTTCCCACTGAACAATATCAAACTCTTGTTTTCCTATACTTTAAGAAAAATTAGCTGCTCAAAATGAACTTGTGCCATCTCTTTCCTCGCGTGTAGCATAAGGGCCATGATCCTTGTCTTCAGAGAGCTCAGAAGTTCTGACTGGCTCTCTGGTGGCATGGTATATATGAGAGTCAACAATAAAGGCCTTTCCCCCTGTGCCATTTGCTTTAGAGACAGCATGGAAAATTAAATGCAGTTTAGTCAAATCATAATCACATGCTGATACTGCCTACATTTACAACAGAACCTTGGATGGTTTCATGGTAGACTTTAGTCTCAAACCTCAGCACTTGGAGACCAAATCTTTGTTCTCTCATTGAGGGAAACATAGCTTCCTGGGAAATGGGACAGAACTTGGAAGCTCTAAAAGAAACACTGAAAATAAGTGATGGATATTTCCCAGAGATTAGATTCTTTCTCTAAAGCCTTACATTGTTCCATCACTACAGCCTGCATGACTTCATTGGTCTAGATCATTAGATCATCAGTCTAGTAAACACACTGAGGAGCCCACTCCATATCAAGCCTGAGGCCCTAGGAACACTCAAGGTTCTCATAACAATGTCGTATCTAGAAATCTGTCAGATCAAAGTCACATTTTTCCCTCACAAAAGTCAGGATTTCTTGGTATCTACAATCATGTGGCAGAAAGAGACCAAAATATTTCTCCATGGGTATTTAAAATGTGGATGTATAGGATTACTCTAAAAAAATGGGCAGACAAAACAGCATTTGAGAAAACCTGGGATAAACAAAGTACAAAATGAAATCAGTTTATCTTCTGTTCTTAATGTGGAGCACATTCCTCCAGTAACAAATGTAATATATTTATTTCCCAAAAGTATTTATCTTGCCATCAGTCCTTTGTACAGAACAACATGAAAATGTCATGATCCAAAGCCATAGCCCAATTCTTACGTGAACGACAGGTTTCCATCGAAAGCATCAATTTTGACTTAAATTCTCTTTGTTTCTTGATCTCTATTGTAAGGAACCCCCTCTTGTGCTCCATTTTCCTGCCAAAATCATTACCTTCCTTTCTTTTTTTTTTCCAACAAATTGAGATGTGTTTTTGTACTTTCATTCTTACACTTCTGTATTTGTCCTCTAGGGTCACAAAGAGAGAACAAACCTAATCAATCTTCAGATCCACAAAGAAAGCAGTTATCATTTTTCTAACACTATTCTTTAGGCTAGAAGCTACCCAAAACTTTAGTGATTACCCTGGTGACATTTCTCATTGTGCCCTCAGCCCTGTCCTCTGCTTAATGATCTTTAATGATCACTACACCTTATGATGTGGGATAGCTGTGTGAATACATGCTCTCTTGATATGTTTCAACTAGCCACTTAAAACAAAACTAGTCATTTCTTCACATCTGGACACTGGTGTGTATGGCACTCAGAAGACCAGAGATTTAAATAGAATAACCTATAATAACTCTAAACTACACCTCAACTCTAAAGTGAGTTTATTTAGAGACATCCACATAGATGAAATGTGGTTGTTATTATTCTGACAATGAATACTTACACAGAACTAGACTGTATTAGATTTTTCTCAGCCATATGAGATCTCAACTGTCACCACTGACATCAACTTTGGAGAGAATCCTGACTCCCTAATTGGTGTTAGCAGGTTAGTCTCCAACACAATGGACAGAGAACATAAGTACCAAGTAGGATGCTAGAGAGCTTGCAGGGCCCCACCATCTAGGCAGGCTTGAGCAGGTGAGAGAATTCCCAGGGATTTGCTGAGTAATTCTTGCTTTCTAAAGCAGAGGAGGGAACAGAGGCCAATATCTAGAGATTCTGAATGGTAAGAGGGGACTTCAGAAGAATAGAAATGCAAATACCGTGTTTGAAATGCACCTGGCTGAGCAGTTCACTGGAAACATGAAGGCAATGCTCTCATCAGGGTATCCATTCTGCAGAACCACATCTGCTTTTTGCACGCCAGCATGCCATTGACAGTACTTCAGGTGTGTGCATTTCCAAGTAGACTTTAAAGGAAATGTTAACAGTACAGATCTTGGATTTTGTTTCAGAAAGCCTGGGCTCCAAGCAGCGTTTGGCCACTTACTAGTTATGTGATTCAATCAACCTGTCTGAGAAATACCTATGGAATAAATTTCAGTTCCTGTTGAGCTTGATGCTAGCTGTAAGTATGTATTACTGTGGCTTTTATTTTTGACACTGTTTTTATTTGTTTCCTTAAAATTCCATACATGTACACAATGAATTACAATTACTCTACCTCCAATTTCCCCCTTCCATCTCCTTCCTGGATCTTCCCCCACATTCTCATCACTCAAATTCAGGCCTCATAGATCTTTCTCTTCATCTTTCTCCTCCTCTTCTTCCTCTTCTTTTGAATAACTCACTAAATCCACTCAGTGGTGTTCATATGTGGAAGGCCATCTACTGGAGTATGGGCAATAACCAGAGAACACATTCCCAAAGAATGTTTCACCCTTCCCCAGGAGCTATCAGCTGTCAATAGATCTTTAGTTAGGCATGGCATCACATGTTTCATATCCCATTTAGCTAAAATTTTGCCTGCTTGTTATTGTGCTAGTCTTGTACTATAAATGGTTATACCCAATGTTAGCTATAACATGCCACAATGATGACCTCCAAGGCAAGGTCTGTTCAATGGTAAAATGGGGGCACACTTATTATGAGGTAGACAGTTGCTTTCTTGTTGGATTTGAGGCCTGTTCCTTGTGAGGAATCTATGGCTAATATTAGAAATATGGTCAACATGGCTGAACAAGTCATAGGCAATAGAATAGAAGCTATTGCTACTTTTGCTAAAGGGTAATGTCAATTTGCTTTCTAAATGTTTATGTTTATACCAATACACACAGGGTGCTATTAACATTGGTCAGAGAAGACATTCTCTGCATTCAATATAGGCTGCATTCAATTCATAACTAGTAAAAGTACTAAGAATAAGTGACTGAGTGTGCACAGCTTTAAAGAAAATGTCTTCATCAAGACCTGCCCCCACACTGCAAGGCTAAAAGAAGATCATGAAAAAGGAGCCAGAAAGAATGGCTGGAGCACAGGGAAGGAACACTGAAATACTGTCTTCAGGACCTGTGAAGGATATTGCAAGATGAGCTCTCACAGCAGCTGTTTGTATCTCTTTAGTGCATGCCTTCTGATCCATTACCATAAGCTTACTGTAGACCATCAAGAACTTTGGAGAGCCGTCCAGAAGAAATAGCTTTATATTATTTTAAGGGCTGTTGGGGTTCATCATGTCTACAGTTGAGGGAATGACAAACTCAATTAAAATTTTTCCTTTAGGTTAAACATAAAGTTGTTTGGATTTGCTTTTTGTTGCAGGGGAATTTATTGATTATACCATTTTGTTGTTTGCTCTTGAGAACATAGTTTTGGATTTGCACCTTTGTTTCTGATGTGAGCATCTTGGAAGGCATTTGTGGCCAGAGAATCAATTGATTCTACAGTTCTTCATGGTGGTCCTTTGTTTGCTGGCCCTGCAGGGCATGTAGCAAAGCTACATTACTTGTCTTGGCATCTGGACTTGGTTGGCTGTGACAACAGTGATTATAAAAATACTTCTTCAGGGATAACCAACATGAAGGACATTTATTTAGTCACATCCACAGTAGACCCAAGACTGTTCCACATTGACATTTTTGGCCACTGACACCAAAGGTAGACATATATCAATAGTGGTGATCCAATCTGGGACATTCAAGAGCCTTTATAAAAATTTCACCCTGTGTTTGCTATGGCAGCAAAGAGTCTATAGATGTGTGTAGCCCATGAAACAAGATTACAGAAATAATGAAATATGGAGATTTCTAGCCACTTAAGAGCCAATCTGCATTAACACACAAGAGAAGTTCTTCATTTTTTTCTCCAAATAAGCAGAGATTGTCTTGACTTGGAAAGTCAGGGTCCTGGAGCCAAAATCTTCTTCACTTTGTGAAACTGAAGTGAATCTTACATTTCTATATAACATAGTGAGGGGAACAACTGAGTGTAAGAGGGGAAAAAAAGAGGGTAAAGCAAAAGAGAGCAAGCCTCCAGTCACCTGGTTTATCGCAGCCCAGTGTACTCGGGTATTCATAAAGGGTAATGGTAAACTGAAAGAAAGAAAACCCTGAAAAGGAGTATGCCAAATGGCTGGTGCTAAATACAGATACATAAAACTTGATAATGCACAACTAAATGGTACCCTTCACATTTGACCCAATAGTCAGTTATAGATGCCTTCTATTAATGTTTTTTAAAAAGCAGTTCTTTCTCAGAGAGGGAGAAAGGACTCAAGGCAGGAAGAGCCATAGAATTTGTCTTCTTTGATTAGTCACTGTGACTAAGGTCTCTGTTATGGAATGTGTGTGCTCAATGACCATTCACTAACTGTTCCATGATTGTGATGAATAAGATCGACTGCAAATGAGAGCCATTGATTCACCAGAGCCCAGATGTCAATTGAATCTTGTCTAGCACATCTCATCTGTGAGCTGCTTGTGGGCAAGGACCATGCCTAATTCATCATTGAATCCTGCCAGTGCCTAGCACAAGGCCTTCCATGGAGCAGGTGCTGGCTAAGTGTTGACAGGAGACTGCCTTCATAAATAAGGAGAGATTTTGGTAATATAACCAATGAAGTAACCATAGGCAAATGATTAGAAAGGACTCTCTTCTGGCACTTAGCTGGAGCAGAGTTCTGCGCCAGTCTCCCTTGCTGATGCTGTTGAGAGACATACACAGATGAGGAAGTAACTCTGTTATGAAACTGTAAGACTTCATGGGCTGAACAGATTTAATAAGAATAGCAATGGAAAGAAAACATTAGGTTGAAGTTTGATCTGGGTGCATTTCCAGGTAAAGACACTACATGTGGATATTGAGTCCAAAACACATTGGGATGTCCACTATTGGAGAAGATCCAACCAATAGTTAGCCCAGAGTTGTTCACCTGTATTGTTGTATAGAAACATGGAGAAGATGGGCAGGGTCTAGTGAGAGAGAATCAAAGCCAAGCTGAGAAAAAAGTAACAGGGGTTTTACATTCCTGTCTGGTACAGGGTTTGTGTCTGAGGCATGTTTCCGAATTCCTCTGCTGTATTTCCAAGTGACATGACTTCTTTAAGTCTCACTAACATCCCTAAAAATTATCACCTGTGCCCACCTCATACTTGTGCCTAGAGCTGCACGCTAAGATGCATGGGGTGACTACTAGGTAAATCCAAATTTTAGTGAGACTAAACAAAGATGACAGAAGGTAGCAAAAGCAAAGAGGATTCCCTTAGCTATATCTGTAAAAGTACTTTGTAGTTCCTTTGAATATGCAACAGGAATTAATGCCATTATGTCTGTGGATTGCACAATCTATAATGGAGCTGACTTCACCTTGATGTCTGCAGTTTTGCAGAAAATTTTTATGTTCAAATTGCTAGTTCTTTCTGTAGCCTTGAATGACTATTCATCTCTCATTTTAAATATCATAAGATTATTCTTTGTAGATTTCTGTGAAAGGGGTCTGTTTATGACCAACAGCAACATTAGGAGAAAAATATTTATTTCATTCACAGTTCCATAATATAATAGTTCACCATCAAAAGCAGTAGAGGCAAGAACCTGGAGGCAGGAACTGATGTAGAGAGGCCATGAAGGATGTATGTGTATGTGTGTGTGGGGAGTGGCATGCTGCTTACTGACATGCTCCCCATAGCTGCTTTACCTGCTTCTTATAGAACCAAGGATCATCATCCCAGGGATGGCCCTATCTACAATGGGCTGGGCTCTTCCTATTAAATCCCTAATTAAAAAAAAAAATGTCCTACAGATTTGCCTGTCTAGAGGCTGGTCTTATGGTTCTCTGCTCTCTGATGATTCTAGTCTGTTTCAGGTAGACATAAAAGTAGCCTGTATAGTGAGTGCCTAAGCCAGGTGATTTGGTTGATATATATGGGGTTTTTTAGCCAGGCTAACAGAACTCACTAAAGCTGGAATCTGGGCTAGCTCTACTCTGAAAGGTACTGCCTTTATTAGTTAGAGGACAGCTGTGCCTAGCCAAGAAACTCCAGAGAGCCTTTCTATTTTAGGAACACTGACTTACATCTCCACAAGTCTTAGCATCTCTTTACCAAGATGACCGCAAACATGATGTTACTCTTCCCTACAGATTCTATGCTCTCTGTAGCGACCTTCCTTGTAGGGGAGCCTCTTCTTCCTGTTAAGTTATGGAAGGATGGAAGGAATGCCATCTTGCTCTCAGATCCTAGATAGAAATAATGGGTCATGCTCTGCAGTCAGCAAGAAGGAAAATAGAACTTATGAATAGACTGCGTTCTCTTCAGAAACTATCAGGCAGGAAGAACAGAAATCTCTCCTGCAATAAGCAAGAAATGACCTTTGTTGTTGTTTTCTCTCTTACTCTGGTATTACTTACAGAAAGAACTTACCAAAAATGTCATGGTATCCAAACAGAGAACTGGTTAATAAAAGATGCCTAGTCTGCCCTATACTGGAGCACATTCAATTTCATGAAGATCAAAATAAAAAAGACAGGCCTGCTGTTCTGATGGCTTGATTTCTTTCCTCAGCCACCACAGCAGTGTCTCTTCTAAAAGGACATCCCCTTCTTCTGTGGAACCAACTGCACTGGAATTCTACTAAATGGCACTAAGTGTCTTAGGAATCAAAGGGAGAATGTAATTTAAGTGCCACTTGGATCTTCCCACAGTTTCTCTGTACCCACATGTGAGAACACTGCCTGGTGACAGGTCTATAGTTTAGGGTAACACACAGTGGGGAAAAATGATGGTTTTTCAACCATGTGTTTCAAGAAATTGACAATTTTAATAGCACACTTCTAATGAAGAATCATCCAGACTCTTTCCCCCTTTAGGTTGAAAACATCAGTAGGCTGTGAGAGATCAAGGCATTTGTAAAGAAATTAGCATTTATCTTCTTCATTCCAGAACTGGAGAGTCAGGAAGGTAAAACAAATAATAGCATGAGATTATTACCCCACCAAAATAAGAGTCAAGTTAAGTCACAGTGGCTTCCAAGGAAGAGAATAACAACAAACTTTGCATTCCAAACTACTGTTTTGACATGAAACAACACATTCTGCATGTAGAGCGTGTGGCCCAGAGAATCAGTATTCACATTTAAGAATAAGCAAACTTAGATAAGGAAACACTTATTTCGTAGTTTGGGTGTGGCTTGAAAGTAAAGACTCCTCTGCTAGAAGCTTGGTCCCCAAATCACTGGGTATTGAGGTGGCAGGGGCTTTAAGAGGTGGTAGCTAGTGGGAGATTATGTCATAGAGTACCACATTTGGAAAGGATTGACACAGTTCTTATAGTGCCAGGAGGGTCTCAGAAGAGCAGGTTGTTGCGAAGTGAAACCACCCACATGGTTAGCCTGCTTTGAACTTGTCTGCTTCCCTGTGCTATTTCACCATGCTGTGATGCAGCCAAGAGACCCTAGTCAGAGGCTGGCCCCATGCTGTTTTTAACTTTTAGCCACAGAAAACAAGCAAAACCAATCTATGTTCCTTGTACGTTACTCAGCAGCAGATATTAGAGCAACATAAAATAGACCTAGCTGATTTCTGCCATCCAGACAAGCACACACTGTGCTTTCTGGGCTCACATGAGATATCAGTAATAAAGAGGCAAGTATGGACCAAGGTAGAGAGATGGGGCTCTGAAGTTCTAGTGGTAAGAGTGGTATACTAATGAAGCTTAGCATGCTTTTGGCTCCATAAAGTGAAAACAAGTTTACATCTCTCAGGTCAATAGAAGCAATAACTTCCTGATAATGAAAGCTGTTTAAAAGTGGACCGTGTTACAAAGCTGGACCACAAAATTGGCTTTCCACCCATTTGCCACAGTTATTTTGGGAACAGCAAATGGCCTTTCACCGTCTTGTCAATATCTAGCTTTTGTGGTATAGGACTAAGTGTAATTAGGAGCAGATTGAGAAAAGCGTTGTCTATATTCTCCATCTCTACTCTCCCTCACCTCCTGTTTCCTTCTGAACTCACTGCAATTGAGCTTTCAACTCAGTCCATCCCAACAAAACAGCTCTTATCGAGGTCATCAGCTACTCCATCTCACCAAATTGCCAAAAGTCATTTCATCTCCCCATTGTGTTTCTTTTCTCAGCAACATTTACAAGAAATACAGGTGCTCTTTAGAGTTTGTGGGTATTGGTCCAGGACCTGCTGCAGACCCCAAATCTGCAGGTGTTCAAGTGTCTTATGTAAAATAATGTAATATTTGCATGTAGCCTACACAATCCTGAAGACATAAATCATCTCTGTCTATGTTCCCTCACACAGGGTAAAGGCTACATAAATAGCTGCCTTGCCATACTATTTAGGGGACAGGGACAAGACAGATCTAACCTTCTTTAGTGCAGTGACAATTTATTGCCAAATGTTTTGAATGTGCAGTTAGCTGAATATGTCAAAGAGACATGAGTTCACTTTCCTCTTCATGCTTCCTTAGAACCACAAACTATTCGTTTCAGTGTCGGAGTCAGCCCCTCCTGCTCTCCTATACCCCCATTCTCTTCCTGGTCCAGACAGGGTCCATCCTACATCCTCAGCTCTTCTGTCAGACACTGAATGGGAGGGACTTACACAATTTTGTGGCTTTAAATTTAGTTTATATGACATACTACAGAATGGTAAAAGATCTTCACCAACCCTATCTCTGACAGAGGACTGATCTCTAAAATATATAGAGAACTCAAGAAACTAGAGCCCAAAAACCTAAATAACCCAATTAAAAAAATTAGGATTCAGAGCTAAAAAGGGAATTTTCAACGGAGAATTACAAATGACTAAAAGGCACTTAAAACTTGCTCAACATCTTTAGCCATCAGAGAAATGCAAATCAAAACAACCTTGAGATACATCTTACACCTGCCAGAATCATAACCTATGCTGGAGAAGATGTGGAACAATGGAAACACTCCTCCATTGTTGGTGGGAATGTAAACTTGTACAGCCACACTGGAATGTAGTATGGTGATTCCTCAGAAAACTGGGAATTAATATCCCCAAGGATTCAGCAATACCACTATTGGGCAAATACTCAAAAGATGCACATTCATACCCCAAAGACATTAGCTTAATTATGTTCATAGCAGCATTATTTGTAATAGCAAGAATCTAGAAGCAACCTAAGATGCCCCTCAGCTGAAGAATGGATTAACAAACTATGGTACATCTACACAATGGACTACTATTCAGCAGTAAAAAAGAATGACATCCTAAAATTTACAGGCAAATGGATGGAATTGGAGAATATCCTCCTGAGTGAGGTATCACTAGCCCAGAAAGATAGGCATGGGATGTACTCATTCATAAGTAGACTTTAGACAAAAGGTAAAGAATACCCAAGCTGCAAACCACAACCCCTGAACAGCTTGGGATCAAAAGGAACTCAAGAGAGACATTCAGGGATTCCCCTAGGAAGAGAAAAATAGAGAAGATCTCATTAGCAAATTGGGATCATAACAGGTAATGACCAAGGAGAGTTGATAACAAATTATGAGAGGAGATGATTGAGTGAGAGGAGCAACAAAGAGGAAGAAAAATAAAGAAATGAATATTTTGATAGACGAAGCCAATGAGGGGCTGGAAAGAGACCAGGTGCTAAGGATACCCCCAAGAACCCACAGGATGTTCTTGGCTAGTTCCCCAACCAATAATGGAGAGGGTGCCTAAACAGGACTTCCCCCATAATCAAATGAACAACCACCCTAAGTGTCATCACCGGACCTATATCCAGCATTGAATAGAGGTGGAGGAAGAGATTCATGTCTGAGCACTGGGCCAAGTTCCCCTTTCAGCAAGAGAGTGGGAGAGGAGAGTCTGTATGAACAAGGGGTTAGGGACTATGAAGTTGAGTTCCACAGAGATGGCTGGCTGAAGCTCTGCGGAGCACACTGAACCAAGAACAGCCATTGGGGAACCATAGGAAAAAGAGCTAGTCCCTCCAAGGTTACAACACTGTTGATTGGTATGGGCAGTATGTGGAGCTTCAAGGGGTAAGATAAGACTGTGTTCCTGCAAATGAGCAGGCACCTTGGTGCCCATTCCCTGCAGAGGAGTGCCTAACTCAGCCTTGATACTGGGATGAGAAAATCAGACCTGCCTGGAGTTGACGCTCCACGCTGAGCTGACTCACAATGGTTTCTGCTCTTTTGGGGGAGGGGATCAGGAGATGCGGTAGGGGGAAGCTGAAGGCTGACTGGGAGGAATTGGGAAGAGGGAAGGATGGGTGAGCAGGGAAAAAAAACTTTTATCTAAAAAATAAATAAGTATTTTTTAAATTTAGTTTATGTTTTGGTTTTCCCCAACATTACAGCCTTAGCCTTTTTCTTGCCTACATAAAGTCAAGATTCAAACCTTTAACCCACATAGACACACATACAGTTAGGACCTGTCCCTTCAGCTCCAAACACATCCCACAGTCTTCCTCCTAAAATTACATATATAGTTTTTAATTTTAAAAATTAGCTTATAAGATAATGGGTTTCATTATGATGTTTTCTACATGTTTATCGTGCAGTTTGTTTATATTCAGCATCCTTAGCCCCTTGTGTCTTTTCTTCCCTGGTTCCCTTACTCCTTTCAAACATCCCTCCTCTGTGTGTGTGTGTGAGCGGGTGTCTGTGTGTATGTGTGTGTGTTTGTGTGTGTGTGTGTATGTCCTCTGCATTTTTATTGCTATCATCCTACTTTATACAACTCTCCTTGTAGATTATTGTAGTCACCCTCAGGTTTACTCCCTTTCTACATTCACTCTTACAGTCCATTCAATATCTAATACCCAGGATTATCTTTACACTTAACCCAGACCATTTCACTTCACTGGTTTGTCTATCAGTGCCTTACTATTGCAATTAGACTAAACTCCAAATTTCTTAGCCTATCTATGATGATCCGGATGATCTGAACCATATGAACTTATGAATGTCATTTCAGGACTCTTCTTGCATTTGTCACGATGTTTGTGTTTCAGTAGCCTGAGCAGGCAGTACTCTTGTCTGCTGTACCCGGCTTCTCATCTTTCAGGTATGGCTCCTCTTAATGATGGGGTCACTATTGTTTTCTCACATAAGCTCTCCCTGAATGGTTGAGCAGAAGTGTCCTAGACCCATCCTCAATGATGTTTACATCACTGCCTTATTTCATAGAAGATATCTGTGGATTTTGGACAGGATTGCTTTTGTCTCTGTGTAGCCCTGGCTGTCCTGTAAATTACTCTGTAGACCAGGCTAGCCTTGAACTCACAAATATCCACCGGCCTCTGCTTCCTGAATCCTGGCTATTTGTGTATTCTTATGCTTATTGCACTATGTGAAATAAGATATCAAGAAATAATTGATTGAATAAATGAGGTTCCATTCATGAAGAGGAGTGTGAGTGAAAGCATTGAGAATGCCCACCATTTACATATTCAAACCCAATGGTAACATTTTCAAAGAGCATAAGGAGGGTGTCAGGGAGCATCATCTCTAGGACTATGTGTAAGACTCACTGCATGACTTTGGAACAGTCCTAAATGTTTCAGCTTTCCATTTCTTTACTCCTAAAAGGACAATATCATCTCATTTAATCACAGAGATTAAATGAGATATTAGAAAAACCTCTTAGACACAGCAGGTGCTCATAATATGCTGTCTCTTTTATCAGTTGTCCTGTCTAAACATCTGTTTACTTATATAAAAATTCCAGAGGTGGGGACTCAGTCTTCTTCATTAGTACCTACGTGAGAATCCCATGCTATGCAAATAAGTCATTTGTACTGTAAGCCCCTATTCTGGCTGATTCTCTTTAGGGATAGCAGGGAGCAGCTGGCTTGGCTAAGTATCTTAAGTGCTCAGTCCCTGTGCTGATGAGACTACAGAACAGAAGAGTGAAAAGAATCAGTTTCTGCAAATCCTCTGGTCTCTTCTCTCCAAGGAAATCAGTGAGCTCACTGTTGTCTGCTCTGCCACTATTGTCCCAGGGCAGAGACCCTCACTTTGTAGGCAGGAACTTGCTCGCTTCATCCAGGCCCTCTGCAACCATGTCAGATTTTTTCCAGACTCTATATTATGGAATCACAGGGATGAAAACCTTCAATGATATAGAACAAACAAAATTTGAAGTGTCATGCCCACTTTCAAGGATTGGCTTTGCCTTTTGCGTGGACATGGTGACTAAAATGACACTGCTATTCTCCCTCCTCAAAGAAATACAAATATAGCCTGAATCTTATTATCAACCACTTATTCCAGACTATAGAAGCAGACTGTCTCCTCCTCCCATACTCCTTTGGCTCATTAATGCAGCCTGAGGTTCTTTCAAAGTTTAAGCTAGCTATGATTTTCTATTCCAACTTTGTGCCTATGGATAAAAGGCCGCTTATCCAAAATGCAAATAGTGATAGGTTTCTATTTCTGTTGATGCTGTGTACCATCTGGATGATGGTGCTGCTGGAAGGGGTGGTGATGAAGTAATAATGGTAATTATTGTTGTTGGTGGTGATTGTAGGGATGGTGGTGCTGGTGATGGTAGTGATAGTGATTGTGGTAGTGATGATGGTGTTGATAGTGATGGTGGTGATAGTGATGATGGTGATGGTGGTGATGGTGGTGATGGTGGTGACGGTGATGGTGGTACTGGTCATGGTGGCTAATGGGAATAGATAGTGGTGACAACAGCAGTTGTTCTAGTAAAGCAGTACTGCCAGAAGCCGTGGAGATAAAACAGAAAGAAGTAAAGAAAAACAAATGCTTACTGAATTTTTACTGAAGTGTTATTTTCACAACATGGCTTAAGACAGACATCATTGCATTTCAAAGACATAGTAGGGGATAGAAATGTTATCTGGAATTCTAATACAAAGCACCTAATCCAGAATATCAGTATACTCAAAAGGCTATTTTAACTTTGATCAACTTTGGTACGTATCTCAACTTCAACTTCACTATTTATTAACTAAGAGTAGCATAGTAGCTGTCACCTCTCACAGTGATATTTTTTTGTGTTCAGTATTTCACCTCTTATAGTAGTATTTTATGTGTGTTCAATATTTTCAGTACGGTAGAAGGTACCTGATAAGTAGGGGTAAATTATTAGGTTTATTAAACATATTCCTCCTGTTCCTACCCCTACCCCCTTCTTATCCCTCTAAGACACACTCTTGCTATCTAGCCCAAGCAGCCCTTGAATGTCGACATCTGTCCTCTTGTCTCAGCCTCCTGGGGGAGGGCTGTTATTATGATCACAGATGATACTGTTATACCTAGATCAACATTTTCTTCTAGATAAAAACCCATGGTTAGAATGCCAAGGCTTACCTTCTTAGAGAATGAGAGGTAATCAGTTTATGCTACCAGCTTTGTGAATGCCTTAGTAATAAAAATGGCTTTCTGTACATGGCAGAATGTTCAGTTATAAAAACAATAATTTCTCCTTGAACAAATAAAAATCAAAAACAAGCAAGCACACATTCAAAAAAAAAAAAAAAAAAAAACCACTGAAGTAGGTAATCAAGTTTTGGTTTTTTGAGTCAGGATCTTGGTATTTAGCCTAGGCTTTCACTCAATTCATAGTAGTTCTCCTGCGTCCCAAGTGCTGAGATCACAGGTGTGTGCTACTACATGCATTGTGGTAATTCTAGAGCAGGAAAAAATCCCCAAATGTGGCTAGAGAAAAACAGTACAGAGTCGGTCAAGTCAGTAGGAAGCGAGTAGCTACTGAGTTGTACAAATATCTCACCAATCTCTTGACTCCATTTTCCTACAAGGAAAAGGTCATAAGGCTCACCTTGCTGAACAAAGGTAATCAGTACTTAATACAAGGTTAAGAGCTCAGAGTTAAGTGACTCTGAACAGCTCTACAAACCCGAAGTCAATGCCAACGACTTTTCAAATTAAGCCTAATAGCAGCTGCCCACATGGAATAGATGTGGAAGCCTCAGTCCATTTTCTAATTGACCGAATGAAATGAGGTCTCTGTTGCAGCTCATCTGTCCAGAATTTCCTGTTTCTCAGTTCTGCGGCAACTGTTAATAGGACTAACCAATTTTCACAACATGTGAGAAGACCTACTACAAGCCTGTCTGGCAGAGAGCACTACTACATTAGAAGTCAGCGATGCAGAATTCAACACTCATGACATCCATGAGTCAAAACAGTCACCACATGTAAGTTACAGACATACAGAGTTAGAAAGAAAATTCCATGTCATTGGGAGCTCAACTAGTGCTTCCCAGATGAGGGGCTACAATGAAGAGGAATCACTGATCCCCCAATCTTTGCTGTGAGGTGTACAACTGCCCTATAGGTCACTTATTGTAATTCTCAGCTTTGACTCTTCTGGGATGCACAGGTAACAACAGTAGTCACTTTTAGCTGCAGGAATCTAAGTGAAAGTGGTTTCCTCTGCCGTGCTTAGAACAAGATAGTAGCTGAGACAAGGCCTTAAATGTTGGGATAGCTGGTTTGATGTCAACTTGACACAAGCTAGAGTTACTAGGAAAAAGGAAGCTTCACTTTGAAAAAATGTCTTCATTTCATAGGCAATCATTTAGTGATTTATAGGGGAAGAGTTTGGCTCACTGTGAGATTGGCTACCCCTGAGCTGGTGTCCTGGGTTCTATAAAAAAGCATGCTGAGCAAGCCATAGGGAGAAAGCCAGTGAGCAGTACCCCTCCATGGCCTCTGCATCAGCTCCTGCAACTTGCCCTGCTTGAGTTCCTGCCCTCACTGCTTTTGATGATGAACTGTTATATAGAGTTCCATATAAAAATAAGCCTTTTCACACTTTGGATCCCACGCCACCTAGAGGAACT
>PVIH01000972.1:116729-274993 GCA_004025045.1 Sigmodon hispidus
GATGGAAAAAAAAAAATTCAGAGGGAAAGATGAACACAAAGAAAATATAGGTGTAGCAATCTTATTTGTATGTCTACCCTTGATAAGCCATGCTTATCATTCTTATCCTCTATATAGTTATTGTTAACTCTTCCACATTTTAAATTCTTTTTACTGTGTTTTTTTTTTAATAAATACAAAATAAAGGAAAAAAAAATAAGCCTTTTCCTCTCCAAGTTGCCTTTCTTCATCACAGCAACACTAACCCTAAGACAAATGGGTTCATCTTTTAAAATGAATTTGGGTCAAATTCAATATAGGGCTGGACAGGTCAAAGAAACAGGCAGTCCATGAGTGAAGCCTACTCTGTAGTCTCTGGCTGTGTGGAGCAGAGCCATGATCACAGTGGCCACAGCAACCAGCTCTCTTATTTTTATAGCAGAAGTAAGGCCTAGAGTGATTAAATACAGCTGACATTCACTATAACTGTAGATTTTATTCACAAGTTTAAAAAAAAACTCTAATGACTTTACAAAGTAGAAAGAGAAACTGAGCAGATAAAAAAGGAAACATACATTATTAAAAGAACCAAGAAGTCAGAAATGCTAGGCAATAATTTGATCAGGTTGGTATGTTCTCACTACTATTTAAAAGTCTATTAATATAATCACTTCTCCAAAATTTGTTTATTGAGAAATCAAACTGGCATATTTAAATTGCTAAGTTTGGGTCAAAAAACTAACATCCCACCCTAGGTGTGTGACATGTCCTCATGTTTAGTTTACGTCCCAGTTAATGCCCTGAGCAGTCATATTGCTGAGTCTAATAATGTTGAGCTGAAATTAACATTCATTTAGCACACAGACAGAAGAAATGGAAAGTCACTCCCAACAATTCTCATTCCCATAAGAACTTAGACCTGTCTCTGTCTTTCTCTGCCACCTGGAGGACAGCGGGTCCTAGCAGCTTGTGCTCCCCCTCTGTCCTTTCTCATTGTTTAACTGAATACAATTAAGCTCTGCACTATCATTAATTGTCAAACCAGCACTCTCAGACTTGAGAAACCCACCTGGCAATCACCTTTAAATTAGCCTCAGCCCCTCTAATAGCTTTAATTAAAGTCACGGCTGGCATGGAATCTGTCCAGGTTTTGTTTGTGATTACAAATTCTTGGTGTCACAGGTGTGATAGGGACAGAGGATATATTAACTCTGGACTCTTAGGGTTTCATTCTGGTCAAACTCTGGGCTTCTGTAAATGTATGTCCATCCACCGGCCAGAAAAGGCAGACAGCTCATTTCTGAAGACTTCCTGCAGAAGAAACCTAGGCAAGCTTTTGTCTGCCTTGATGTTGATTCTGTGCATGCTACACCAGCTTTCCCATCAAGACAGAGAGGTGCTTATGACCATTCTTAGTGATATTGGACATGGTTACACACTTAAATGATTTCCATATCTGTCTGGAGGAAGACTTTTGTAGCCACTCCCAAAGCCGCTAGGGCTACCTTTGACTTGAAGACCTTAATAACTGCCTTGTTCAAGCAAGCTTACTGTTAGGAAAATGACCACCTAGGAAAAATGTACTTGGAAAAAAAATGTAATATAGTGACACATGCTTGAACCTGGGTCTAAATCCAATTAATCTTAATAGATGGCTACCTCTGCCTAGCCACTGAACTTCTTATAGACGCTGAGATGATGGTGCTAAGTGATAAGGTTGATACTTGGGCAGCATGGCCCAAGTCTGACTCTTTTGGACATAGATAATAAGCCAGCTCTTTAGAAAGGGTTGTGTGGGGATAGGCTGTAACTTATAAATTGGTTTTCAACCCTTGTCTTAAAGGTACTATTGAGCTCATCTTCTGGTTATAATACAGCTTTTCAAACTAGACCTTCTTAAGTTTTCTCAATTTATGGCCAAGAAGAACTAGATCTGAGGAACCACAGCTCTTCTCCAAAGCAAAGTCTATCTTTTATTTGAAATTATAATTATAATATTTATCCCTTCCCTTTCCTTCCTCCAAACCCTCCTATATACAAGAATATATTATGACTCTGTGTGTGTGTGTGTGTGTGTGTGTGTGTGTGTGTGTGTGAGAGAGAGAGAGAGAGAGAGAGAGAGAGAGAGAGAGAGAGAGAGAGAGAGTCTATCTTAAATCATCTTGCTATTATCATTCTGGGGAAGTTTCCCTCTTTTCCAAGAATCAACGCACAGCTCTTGGTCCCACATCTTCCTCTCTGTGGTCTTCTGTCAAACCAAGAGAGTGTATCATCTTTTCATGTAACCCTCTTATTCTCAGACTAGAAACATGATTATGGCTCCTCAATTCCTCTATAAGCAGAAATCAAAACCAAAATCAGAACTAAACTCAAACATTTTCCGTTGACTCACTCTCTAGCCTTCCCTGTCCACTATAGGGGAGAAAGCCACACTCCCTCCATTATGTCTTGCCTTGCCCACTACACATCACAGACACCCCTCTTCACTGCTTCTTTGTCAGATTCTCATCTCTGCTAGCTGTTGGTTCCAGTTGCCTCAGAGGGAATGAGATTATCCTTTTCCATCCCCAGCTCTCAAGTGGTTTAATGAAGGTGAAATTGGTAGAAATGTTTATTTCATTCATTTCTACACATACTTCATGATGCATCTCTAGATCTCTTATACTTCCTGTTATCACCACCATGATGGCCTGGTATCAGTGCTGTGTAGCCTCTGAGGATCCTGCCTACACTGTTCTCAGCATTCAACCAGGTGTCCTCAGTATTTAAGAGTGCTGTGACAGGAACCACCAGTGCTGGCTATCTGCTGGCACCTCGCCTTGGCTGAGGGCCTCCCTGTCTCTCCCCTACACTGAGAAACCAGCCTATTTACCATCCTTTAGATGACTCCATTGTTCAGCAATAGTTCTACAGCTCCTCAGTGAGGGTCCTGCTTTGGAAGCTGGAAAACCTTAAATATCCTCTTCTCGTGTCATTAACAGTCTCTTGTTGAGGCAGCAAAGTCAATAATATTCTAGCCCATGTGGAATATAGGGAATAGGCAAGTGAGCAATGCAGATTGGTGGGCACTGCAGTGTTAGCAAGGAGTAGCCAGAGTAATCTACTGATGTTTCAGTGAAGTCCTTGGGAGGGAGAAAACACTATCAGAAGCCTGCTGGGAGTGCTGCATGTGAGGCAGATTGAGAAGCAAAGGCTTGATGGGCCTAGGAAAACTAGGAGCCCATCAGACTGGAGTGTGGTTCGTGGGGGTAGGAGGAGCTGGGTAGACCATAAGAAAACCTTTGAATTTATTCTGCATTACCCAAAAGTCATTAAAATAATTTCTAAAGGAAATATAACCTAGAGTCTCCACATACAGCTCTAATCACATTCATCCCTGATTTAAAGTTGCATTTTCTCACTCTTTTCTAAAGGAATAAATTACACATGCCCTTGTTAGATGTCTCCGCAGCCTAGGCTCTCACACTGCTTCCCTGCACGTTCACAGCTCCTTTGCCTTTACTCCAATGTTGAACTAATGTCTGCTGCAAGGAGGTCCAGGCCCAAGAGTATCTCCTGCACACCATCAGGCCTCTCTATACAGATCCAACCATGTCTTCTTTCGAGCTACAAGCCCCAGCATCAAATTGCTGACAGTGTCAGACTAGCCATGATATAAGCTAATCTTAATTTATCACCTCCTACATGTCAAGCACTGCTGAGTAACTCTCATTTAATATTTGTAATGTTTCTGGGAGATAGTTACTTATGTCTTCATGTCTGTTTCATGGATGACAATAAGATTCAATACCTTAATTACATCCCCAAGGTTGAGCTGGTAGTAACTAGAGCAGGAAAAAATAAGACCCTAGTCCTTTAGATGCCAGTATTTACCCAAGTATACTTTAATCCAGAATCTCAATTACTCTGTGAAATTTCAGCTGAGGCAGGAGGATCACAAATTCAAAGCTTGTCTGTACTACAGAGTGACTTCAAGGCCAAGCTAAGTAATTTAGAAAGACCTTGTCTCAAAACAAAACAATAACACTTATATATATGGACTGGGTAGAGCAGTTGTGTGAGATGTATACAAAGCAAGTGAGAGAAGAAGCACCAGAATATGGATTAGAGCAGTCCTAAATATGCATTGGACTCAATGGCACCGAAACAGAAGTGCCTAGGTAAAACAATGCCTACCCATTCCATTCCAAAACCATCCACTTCTTTCATGCCATCCTGGAATGATCCATAGGCAAACTCACTTCTTTCAACAAGAGTAGGATTAGGCAAAACCATGACATCAGTTTTAGCCACTAGGTAATATAGATGAGAGTGTAGAAATAGCCAGCATATTCTTCCATGTGTTCTTAACATAACAGTATTTTCAACTTACAAAGGATTTATTAGGACACAATCCATGATAAGGTGAGGAAACTGAGTCTGTGTCTAGGACACTCAATTTCTGTACAGCAGAGCAGTTAGGCTGCTTAGAGGAGATTATGAGTGGTACTTTGGGTCTTTAGTCTATCACAAAAATAAATCCCTGTTCTATAGAAGAACTTCTCAAGGGCAATGGGGCAGGTCAGTTGCTTGGTAGGGTAATCAGAAAGTTGTGATTTCTCTAGAGTCAAGAAAGAACAAAAAAAGTTTTGGCTTATAGGCCAGGTAGCATGGCCTGGGGTTCCACTTGGCTTCTCAGAGACAAAACAGGTATCAGTTCCTATACCTACTTTAGGAGGCTCCTGTGCTGAACAGAATATGATAATGAAAAAAAGACTTCACAAAAGCCATATAAACGGCCAAGGGTTCAGGGAGAATAAGATAACCTAGAAATGAGTGCTCTTACTGAGAGTCCAGGCTTACTGGGCTTGGGATAAATGCTCTGTATGTAGGACGATGATGCCCCCACCCCCAACACACACAAACCTTACCCCCAAAAAGCAAAAAACATAGATTATTGACTGTCTCCTTTCTGCCTCCTAATACTGCTTGAAAGCAATGCCTTTGGCTATTACTGTAATAGAGATGTCCATTAGGGCTATTTCATCCTTAAGAGATGCTTTTGTGATAGTGAGATGCAATGGCTCAAGTTTGTTCTTATGGGTGAATTCTCACACACATGGGAAGGAACATTTTAAGGAAGTAGGCTATGCATGAAGCATGGCAGGTGAAGGGATACTGCAGGGAAGGCAGTCACCATTCCCATCCTAAATAACAGTGCTATCATGAAGGTCATCCTGCCCATGTGCCAGCCTGTTGACTATGGTGAGCTGGGTTCAGAGCCAACTGCATGATCCTTAAGGTCCTGTTAGCTTCTTGGTTGTGTATCCCTCTTGGTTTACCATGAACCTGAGGAACTTTTCCATGCCCTACACCCACATTTGGAGTCTCATTACCCTCACCCTTTCATTTCCCTTTTCAGTTGGCATGACCCATTGGAGGTCTTGGGTGATTCTAACACCCTAAACTACATTGCTCATAACCTCTTAGTCATAAGGTAGCTTTTGACATCTAGGTAAGGAGAGGAAATTAATGCTAGCATCATCTGAGCATTTCCTCTGCTAGGGGAAACCTTTCTTAGAAACCAACTTCCTCTCACATCCCATTGGCCAAACCAAGCTATATGCTGCTATAACAAAGTGCTGCATAGCATTTCTATCCTCACATACAGGCAACTCAGAACAATGGACCCCTCCACATCAACTTTGGTTTCCCCAGCTACTGACTCCTACCACCGTTTAAATTTTGGCTAAAATATCCCCTTTACATGATCTTCTTATCAAGTTCCCTCAAGGATTCAGAAACTTCTCTTGATCAATTGCAGTCTTTTGTAAATAGCAAACAGGATGCTCACATCAGATTACTGTCATTCAAATGTCTATCTGATGCACAAGTGCATACACACATATTCACAGGCTACCTATCCTGGCAGCTGTTGTGTACTAAATATCCACTAAATTCTGGATTATCAAGTAAATATTGATGTTCCCATTTCTCAAAATAAAATTCTGAGGCTAGTCTTTATATAAATACACAGGAGTAAGCAGAAATTCAGTTTTGTTCTCTCTTGGACTCTTAAGTATTTCCTATGGCTCCCAGCAGACTGCAAAGCCTTGAAAGATAGAAGTCAATATTTGACTTTGTGGAAATTAAAGAGACTCTGAATTTGTATATAAATGTTTACTCTAACACTAGTTAGTTGTATGATCTTGGAGAAAACACTGAACTTAAGCCTTAGTTCTCAATCTAAAGAAATAAAAACATATATAATAAAAGCTACTCATTTTACAACATAATTTTAAATATCAAATATAATTGTGTAAGTTACATACTGAAAAATAAATATACACATAAGAAATTGAGCTTCAGCCTTTGTTTTTATCTTTATTTCCAAATTCCTTATGGAGCCTGGCACTTAGGAAGGACTAAATTTTTGTGGGATAAATGTATTTAGACAGGCCCTCCTAAAAAAAGAAAGTGTCTATGAGAAAGATGAGTCTATGAGATTTAATAAATAGAATTGATGTAATTGAGATAAAGATCCTACTTTTTTAAGTATTTGATTTGGGAAGATTTATTCATGTTTTGACTTCTTCAACTGCATGCCTATTCCTCAACACACACAAACACAAACATATATATACCTTCATATACCCATTCTTAGCCCCTAGAAACTACTCTGTATAAATGCTTCAAATATTTAGATGAAAAATTAGTAGGATGGTGCTAATGCACTTGAGAATCATAAGAGATTGCATCAGAACCACACCAGAATCACATCAGGGTCAAACCAAGTTCATAACAGAATTTCTGGTTCCCATCAAGTACACAATAGATTCCTAAAAGGATGATACTAAATATGTATCAGAATCACACCAAGATAACACTAGGATCACATAAAGATCAGACTAGGCTTCTGCACCCTGCTCCTGCTCTCATACAGTAGCAAAAATCAAGCAGAGGTAGGTACTTTTGAGTTGAAGTAAAAAACTTCTTGTCTTAGTTTGTGCTACTATAACAAAGTGCCATAGATACAGGGGCTTGAACGATTAAACATTCATGCCTCACAACTCTGGAGACTGGAATATCTAGTTTCAGGGCACCAGAAAATCTGATGCTGATCTAATAAGAGCCTGTTTCATGGTTGGCTGATGGTTATCTTCTATCTTCATGTGGTGAGGAAGAGCTATCTGTCTCTCATTTCCCCTTATAAAGATTCTGGTTCCATTCAATGATGGTTCATCTTTATGACTATTTAATTCCCCAAGACCCTTCTTTCTGACCCTGAAACCTTGATGGCTAAGATATCAGAATGTGATGGGCATAATGATTAAATGGCTTATATCATACATGTCTATGTATTAAACAAATGGAGATTTTTCTCTTTGCATCAGAAATAGCCAGGAATGCTAATGGCTGCCTAAGCTCAGCCTTCTTGCTCTGTCTCTCAGCCTAAACTACATTGCTCGTGTAACCTCTTAGTCATAAGATAGCTGCTAACATTCAGATAAGGAGAGGAATTTAATGCTAGCATCATCTGAACATTCCCTCTGATAAAGGAAGCCCTTCTTGGAAATCAGCTTCCTCTCACATCCCATTGGCTAAACCAGGCTACATGCTGCTATAACAAAGTATCATAGATTCAGGGAGTTGAAGTATAGATATTTATCCCTCACAATTCTGGAAGCTGGAAAATGCAGTATCAAGGTACCAGCAAACCTGATGCCCAGCCAATGAGAGCCTGCTTCCTGGTCAGTTTTTTGTTTGTTTTGTTTTTGTGTTTTGGACATGCTATTTTAAACAAAGGATTGTATGAGCCAGGAATGAGATGAATAATATAGGCCATTTGCAGTGCCTTCTTTGGAATCCATCTCTCCACTTAGTAGCATTTTCACTTAGCAAGATGAATGGGCAGATGTATCCATACTATCTTTTTCCTTCTCTTCTCAACAAAAGTTTCACCCTACAACAATTGGCAGGAGAAAATAAGGTAGCAAATCCAGATCCTGCTGGGGAGTGTGGTGATGCTGGGTGCCCAGCCTATGATTGTTGCTTAAGGCAATAAAACACATGACTTAGTGCCCCTGAGCAAGTGAGTAGTAACTATTTTCTTTTAGAAGATCAGAAGAGGAAGAAGAGGAAAGGCCATATGTCTGGAGGTAAAGCTGAACCCTTTCAATGCTTTCCTATGGTACTGAAAGAACTCTGTATGTCAAAAAAACATGATAAAAAATTGATTTGTCAAGACAAAGACTAGAAGTTGAAGCAAAAGAGCTCTTCTTTGCCCACGTTTTCAGAGATAAATCTACATGAGATAGAGAAGGGAAGCAGAAGCTGAAAATGTGGAAATGTCTCTATACAAGTGTCACCCTCTCCCAGTCCAAGTGTGCAGAATAACACAGAATAAAATTAACTTCAGATTCATATTTCTCAGAAGTAGCAACAATACCGTTGGCTGTTATGTTCATCATGTCCAATTTCTAGAACAACTTAATGCTGATACTGTCTCCAGTATAGCTTATAAGGAACTACTTTGAAAAGATGAGCACAAAACAGTGATTCTGTCCAAGATTCCACTCACTACTCCCTCAGGAGGAGGTAGCTAAAGACACAGGGTGCCATAATGTAAGCCAAAGAGGAAGAACCCAGTGAGGTCCCTTCTCATATCCATGGATGACCTCTTGTTCGTGTCCTTAAGTGGCTTTCTAAAGCAGGGGTCATTAAGTAGTTGAAGACAGCAAATATATTTCTCAATGCCCCCACAATGGTTCCCAACTTATCATCACTGCATCAATGGAAACTGACAGAAAGATGACCTTTCCATATTCAGAAAGTCACTGATACACTTTATTGTGTGAAGGAACTCCCAGCTCAGTCAGTATATAGACCCATTCCTGAGCCTTTGAGGATGACACTTCTTTGGATGATTAGATGAAGGCAGACAATGAAAATATTGCCATGGTTGCTCATTCATGCACCTTTACTTAAGTCCTTAAATAGGACTGAGGCATCTTCAATGAAGCCTACATGGTGTTGGGACAGGTAATGAGGGTCCAGTTAGGAGTGGTTCAAGTTCATCCTCTACTAATAGCCCAGTAAAGAAAAGGATCTTGTTTGTTTGTTTGTTTGTTTTATTTTTGTTTTCTACTTTCAAAGTTTTGTGAAATATAAAACTAGTTAATTTTCTGGCATTTTGTCATAACTTATATTTCCTGGTCATCCTTCCAACACCTACAAAAACACCCACAGAGAGCTCTACTTCCTTTCATGGAAGGGGCTTTTGCTTCCTTCCT
The DNA here is from genome assembly GCA_004025045.1 of Sigmodon hispidus. Lineage (NCBI taxonomy): Eukaryota > Metazoa > Chordata > Mammalia > Rodentia > Cricetidae > Sigmodon > Sigmodon hispidus. Next base: position 125,981 of record PVIH01000972.1, read on the forward strand.
GTTTAACACCCCATTAGCTACTTCTCCTGGGGAGGACAGTCTATCACTGGAGAGCACTGTGGATATTGGGTGTAACCGGATGCTGTTCCCTCACTCGCCATGTGTCCTTTCTATTCATGTTAGCTTGTCTCTCTGTCTAGTTCAAGAATAAAAAATAACATGCTTCTTGTCTTCCCCTCCCAAAGGCTAAGTGAGAATTGATGCAAAAGCATTTGGGGCAGTCCTTGAAGGAGGATGCCCTGCCGGGGCTTGTCACGGTATTTCTGTGGTGTTGCTTGAGGTAGGATAGCAATGTGCAAAATCCTAACACTTACACTCCCTCTGGTTCTTCCTAACTTGATGTGAGATCAGAAGGGAGAAAAGGAAGAGGGGAGAAGAAGATGAGGAAGGGGAGAGCAAGGGAGAGCAGTAATATTGAAGGTGAAGGAGGAAGTTAGAGTGATCCACTTGAGGTTGGCCTGCATCAAGTATTGTAATAGAGAGTATAGCATATGTGTCTGGCCACTCTGGCTGATGCCATGCATGGCCCTGCCTCCCCAAGCCTATGCTACAAGAGATGGATCCTAGGAAGGTTTTTTTAAAAGCAGGTTAAACACTGTAAGATAGACTGTAGACCTTTCTTCTACTTAGAACATCTCATAGCTGCTCCTTAGCCATTCCTCCTTCTAGCTACATATGCTATAAATATCCCACCTTTATCAAAACAAGTTATTTTCTTCTTCTCATCTTTAAAATTCTAAGTCTTTGGCTAAGAAAGGTCAAAGGGTAGATTTCGAAGCAGTAATGAGGCATGCACTATGTGTGTGACTTCTACTTTTAGAATGAAGATGCTGTTGCTCCCAGCATGATTCAGCTTGGCAGAGTAAAAGGCTACACTCAGAGATGGGAGTCTTTGTCCCAGACATCTCATTCCTTATTTGAAATCTCTGTATCTAATAAACACAGCTATGCAATTAAATGAATTCTAATCTCTGAAAGAAGTCACTTAGATCTCCCAAAGAAGTCTCTCTCTCTCTCTCTCTCTCTCTCTCTCTCTCTCTCTCTCTCTCTCTCTCACACACACACACACACACACACACACACACAATCAATCAATCAAAGGTATTATTGCTCATAGTCAGAAGAAGGTCAGGAAATCCCATTTCATAACCTCAAGACCAACCAGATTTAGTTCAGCCAAGATTTATGAGATTGACTGAGTAAACTCCAAGGGCATTCACTTGCCTTTTTATTTTGAGGAAAAACAAACAAAATACCCACCAGAAGCCCTGGGTATTTTGGGATGAATAAGATCATTAATTAAGCAATAACTTAGTTGATTGTCAGTGTAAATGTAGAGATTTTTTTTTGCCTTTAGTTACTTAGGATTAAATACAAATGAGAGTGGTATTACCAAACATTTTATAGTAAGCCCATCATTTTATCCTTCGTATGCCATGATTATGGTCTTCAAACTTGCCATTGTAAAAAAGCTTCTCAGAAGGCTAAGAGCAATGCGTAGGTAAGGCTTTAGTTTTATCTTAATGGACTGCTGGGGGAGCAAGTTTTTATATGGAGTAATGATTGAGAAGTTAACCTTGAGCAACAAAAATTAATGAAATCAAAGCTGAGAGCCAGTTGGTAAGTCTTTGTTTTCTGACTACACACACCTTTATTTTATCTTGGCATAAGATACTCTCACAAGGAACAGAATCCTGAAGTGTACAGAATAGTTTCTATGTCACTGTGCCTGGTACACCAAGCCCATGGGTGTAAAAATAATCACATCCTTTGTATTCACACACACACACACACACACACACACACACACACACACACACACAGAGAGAGAGAGAGAGAGAGAGAGAGAGAGAGAGAGAGAGAGAGAGAGAGAGAGAGAGAGATTGTCTTCGAGGAAGAAGGGTGCCTTCACATTCAATTTATTGATCTGAAAAATGGGTAAGGAGAATAAAAGCTACATCTGCTGCCTGCTCCACCCTGTTGTTGTGAGGATTAAATGATAAAATGTGTAAGAATGCTCTTTGTAAATCTTTAAAGAGTTATGCTAATGTTTGTTGTCAGATTATTTAACTCTTATGAACCTTTCTCATCTCATTTATGAAATGGAGATTAAGATGAAATCCCTCTCCTGGTACCCATTGGTTTTCACAAGCCTAAGGCACCTAATGAATGCAGATGTTTGGGAGACAATAATGTACTTCATACTTCATACGCCTTGTTATTAAATCAGGTTAACCTTGAGCTTCCCAATACCCTCCTACCAAGACTAGCAGGGTCCTCTTTAAGCTCAGTGTCCTTCATTTTTCATTCGCTGACCTTGTACCAAGGAGCCCTCCTGACATAATAGCAATCTGGCAAATATTGCAATTCTCAAGTACCCCTTCCTTCTTCTTACAATTTAAATAATTGTTTGTATATATTTGCATAGGTTATACATCAGTGGTTACTTTCATTAGATATTTGCATTGTAAATAATCAAGCTATTATTGACATAGATTCCTGGTTCTTTCCTTCTGTATACTAAATAATAAAATAGTGTCTCTTTAAGGAAAAATTATACAGTTAATGCTTTAAAAGTTGCTTCTAAAAGGAAATGTAAATTAATTATAATATGATTATGATTTACATCTCACTCCATAAGTTCCCACCTTGTAAATGCTGCCACAGATACTAAGAGGTTATTTAGTTGAACCTTTCTCCAGTTCCTTTTATACCTTCTGAGATCAGAATAGCTATAATTACTTGGAGGGAAAGTTATAAAATATTTTTCCTAATTATGAAAACAAATTAAATAGCAATTAAAACTATAGCCTAACACCTTGCACAACTGAGGAAATGAATGTGTGTAAATGCCACTAAGCTTTTGGTAAGTATATTTACAGCAGTCTGCAACCTACTTTTTCTTATGTTGTGGTTGTCTTTGTAAGTTCACATTGTTAAGTTCATATTCATCATTAATAAAGGTTTTATAACTTTCTATTAACTACATACATCATAATATATTTAATATATTTAATTATATTTAACTACTACTAATATCCCAGTAATAAAAAATGATACACTCTTCACTTAACATGTGAAAATGATGCATATCATACAGCCTTGTCATTCTGCCTCCAGGTTCTTAACAAGTGGAAATGAAACTTATGTCTATAGGAAACCTGAACATACATATATGTATAGCAGTTTTACTTATAATAGCTAATATCTATAAGCAAATGATAGTGTAATAAGCAGTAACATGGGTGGGGGCTGGGACGATGGCTCGTTATTTACGAGCATTTGCTTCTTCTCTAGAGCTCTCTGCTAGTTCAGTTCCAACATCTATAGTTAAAGGCTCACAAGTACCTGTAACTCCAGCTCCAGAGAATCTGATACCTTCTTCTGGCATCCATAGGTGCTGCACACACACACACACACACACACACACACACACACACACACACACGAGACAGAGACAGAGAGATACAATGATAGACAAAGACAGACAGAGAGAGAGACATACATGCATACAAATAAAATAAAAGTAAAAAAAAAAAACCAACCAAACAAACAAAAAAACTAAATACAGCCAAACAATTAGTAGCAGGGTAATTAGGCTCAATTAAAGCACCTAGGCATACTACATATCACAAGAGTCTATGCATATGATTCTAAAAATTATCTACAGTGCTGTGAGAGATAGTATGTTGGTTGTTGCCCACAGAAAAGAGAGAGAAACAGATGAAGGGAAGCTTCCTTAGGGGAATGAGATGCTGGAGGTGCTGGTGCTGGTTCTGTACTGACCATGATGATTACAGATGCCTACCATGCACAAATCAAGTATATGTAGTTCACATGTCAGTCATGCCACGTTGTATAACACAGCTCTTTACATATGCAGGTTGCTTAGAACATTCATTTGAACTAGTGAAAGCCTTTCCTTGGACCCTTTCCGCCTAATGCACTATTATGTTAGATTCTTTGCAGGTCTTGAAGTTGCTAACATGGCCTTCCATACCCTTCCTGAAGCTGGATGAATCTTAAAGCACAGCTCTAATCAAACCTTTTCATCTGCTCATTACCTAGTGCATTAGTTTTTAATTAAGTCTCCACATGAACCCCCTTATCAGGGTTTCTGAGACCTATTGGTCCCAGTCTCTCTCTTTTTAATATAGATAATTTTTAAAAATTTTATTTTATTAACATGTTTTTTCACTTATTTTACATACCAATCAGTTTCTCCTTCATTCCCTCCTCCTGTTCCCTTCTTCCACTCCTGTCTACCCCCTCCCCATCCACTTCTCCACTCAGAAAGTGGCAGGGGCTTGAACATAGCATGGCACACTGAGGTACAGCTGAGCTTCCCCCCATGCTGACCTGGGCTCCTGGGAGCACAGGGCCTCTGGACCAGCAGTGAAGGAGCCTTCTTGGGACGTACCTAGCCGCTCTGATGTTTGTGACAGTTGTATAACTTGGTCTGTTTGTAAGGGTCTGAACACTGGGATAAGGACCTGTCCTAGAGGCTTAGCTGACATTAGGAACCTGGGTTTCCTCATTTCTGTCTCTTTTCAAAGCTTTTTTTTTTTTTTTTTTTTTTTGGTCCTCACTTCTTACTTTTGTGTAGACTGAGTGCTATATGCAAACTGGGTTATCAGTGGAGAAGAACACTGAAGCAAGTCACTTTATGTGTAAGACTCAGTTTCCTCATCTGTAAAATGTTAACGTGACTATAATTCGGCTACAGCTAATAGAGAAGTCAAATACTCTCAGAAGTATTGAAAGCTCTGATTGGCATATGATGCTCTGTCTGGACCCATGTTTCTTACACCCATAACATGTTTCCCCACACACACATTTCAGCTCCCTTCAGCCTTTATGATATTTCATAGACTTCTGGATTCTCTTCATATGTTAGATGTACTTGTGTTCATACACTTTCTTAGCTTCCCTATTTCTAATATTCATGTCTTTTTTGTTGTTGTTGTTGTTATTGTTGCCACAAACATCATGGTCCCTTTCTATCAGCCCTCATCTATAAGATACCCAGGCAGGGACAGGCAAGCCTGATTCATCTCCTCTTTCCGGTGTGCCTGGATGATGGTGTGTCATAAATACTGTTCACGGGTGAAAGGGAAGACTTCCAGTGCCCTGTTCTCTGGCATGAGTCATTATTACTTAGACCTCATTTTTCAGCTCTCAAGAAGAAAATGACTCTAGAGTTATTTCTAGTGACACGTGAGCACTGAACATTCAAACCCTGTGTCCACAGATAGTGACCTGTGTCTGGGTCATACCCTGACAAGACTATACTGTGTGTCCTGGCTGGCAGAGGGCACTTGAGGTCTCCTCACTACCTCCTGGGCTCTCTCCCCTTTGTATATACACTTCTGTATCCATATCTTCAGTTCTTCCTGGGGTTTTGGCATTTATTAAGCTCATTAGTAATTTCTATGATTGCTTGCCTAGTTTTCTGTCTAATCAAGCTGTCAGGCTTATGAGGACAGACCTATGCCTGTTCCCACAGCAAATGGTACTGAGCACACAGAAGTTGAATAAATATTTGTTGCACAAGATTAAAATTATTTGAAGAGTTTCTCAGTAATCTCATGATAAAAGTCCCCCATTGTTCTGCATTTCCAAATACTTGAAGTGTTTTAAAAATGATTATTTTGATTCAAAGAACAAGGAGGTGGTGTAGAAACTATATTACCAGGCAATTGAGTAGCCAGAAGTTTCTGGGCTGTGCAACTGCAGTCCCACAGCTGCGTAGCCCCAAACTCGTATTCCATATCAATTTTATTAAATATATATCACTACACAAATGCACTTAATTGAACTTTGCCCCAGAAAAGAGAGTTCACTAGGACAACAAGGGAAAAAAGAATACCTAAATTTATTCTTGTATATCATGCAGCCTTGAATTTATTATTGTACATTGTGCAGTCTTGGATTTGGATAAAACAGATTCAATGAAAGACCAAGGCTTACAAAAGGGATAAACATTGCATTAAAAATAAATAAAGGAAAATATTCTTAAATATTTTGGCTATTAGAATGTTTAAATGTGTTAACTAGAAAGAAGATAATAAATTTAATATATCATAATAATTAAAACACACATACTAATGACAGCAAAAATTCTATGTAATCAAATGTCCAGTGATAGAACACAATCCAACTCAAAACTGAAGAAGCCACAAGCTACAGCTCTGTGAAGGCATTAACAGTCATCATGAAGATTTGGGACAGGATTGGTGCCAATGACAAATAAAACTCCTTAGAACTCTTACTGAACAATATAAGTATGTAATTCCATTATACACATGATAACTCACAAAGACATACTATGGTTTATGAAATAAGAGAATGAGTACACACTAAGAATATTAAACATATGACTAGAAATAATCACTTGTAGGCAAGATTGTGTTACTTTTGCTCTTTTGGTTTATCTGCTTTTCCTAAAGTTTCCTCACTACATATTTGATAAATGAAATAACAAGGAAGCCAGCAAATGCAGACATATACCATACAGGAGTACAAAGAACACCAGTAAAATGAAATGAGATAGCACAAAGCAGCCATGACCATGATAAGCTGTTCATATTGAAAACATTAGTGCTTCAAAATCTGACAAGCATCAAAGAAAGGAATCCACTGTGACCATTGCAGGTGTTTTCTATGCAATGAGAAATAACGAATCATCAAGAGGAGAAAGTAAGGAGCTAGAGAAATGCTCTACATGGTAAAGTACTTACCAGACAAGCATGGGACATGAGATCTATCCCCAGGACCCAGGTAAAAATCTGGCTGCCATAACTACACCTGTAACCCTTAAAGGGAAAACAGAGACATAAAAATCTACCCAGTCATTTTAAACTGAAGTAGTGAGTTCCAGAGACAGTGAAGAGACTCTGCCTTAAAAGTAAAGTAGGTCCAACTGAGAAAAACAATTACAGTTGAGGTGTTGTATTGCCTCAATGTACACACATATGCACACACAAAAACACGTATGCATACACACAATACATATATCACACACACATATACAGAAAGGGGTGGGGGGAGAAAAGCAGAAAATAGAAGAGAAATGATATAAAGCAAAAAGAGACCAGGGAGCATACCATCTAGTGTTTTGAAGTCCAAGAATGGAAGTTAGTAATGACCGGAAATGGCAAGGCTACTCAAAATTCTGTCTCCAGGGAAGAAATCTCACCAAGTGGAGGCAGATGGCCTGGCACATGGGTAACAAAAAGAAGTTAGAGAGACCGCTCTTGTTTTGGGAACCTGTATATGTGTGTGTATCCTGAAGAACAGAGGGCACATCTGTACCAGTGACTGACACGTGCTCCTGCTGTACATCCCTTGTTCTGCTCGGAAACCCTGAGGCTGGAGTGTCAAGAACTACATTTTCCAGATATTTCTTCAGGCGACTGTCTCAGCAACTGAAAGTACCAAAATGAGCAATGATGTCATTGGCTTTGTGGTCTTAAGGGTGATACAGATCTAGTCTTTAATACCTAGCTCTCTTCTGAACATTCTTATCCTTCAGAGGATACTATTTTCATACAAACAAGCTGTAAATCTGCATGGCCCTTCCCCTAGGTTCTTAAGTCTGAGGATGTACACCGCACCTTGGTCCTCCGAGAGTGGTACCCATTCCCTATGGATACCTCTGGGGAAGCTCTATAACTCTCTTTGGTAATCTCTGAATACTCATGAAACTCATTCCCTAAGTTAAGTTATCTCCACTGAAAATACCTAGTTTCCCAAGTGGTCTCAGATTCATACAAAGAGGTATGGAAAAAATGTTCCCAGGACATCAGTGAGGCACTGTGTGAGTGCCTGAAAGCCATCTCTCTCTTGCATGACTAGCATTTTGATTCAGTACTTCAAGGTGATCTATTTTCTAGACATTACTAGTTGCTAAAATGTCTAAAATGTTACACCCTACAGGGAGCTGCCTTACTGCGCCCCTCAGCATCACTGAGCTGATGCCCAACTCTATCCCACTTATCCAAGTTTTTTTTTTTTTAATGCTCCTAATGTTGTTTTCTCAGAGCATATTCATTTACAGATTAAATACCTCTCCTTCAATCATTTCCTGTCAGAATTTTTTCTTCAGCAAACTTCCTAGAGCTTATTCCATGGGCGGGTAGTGGGGGGTCTCCTGATGTGGATGCAATGCTCAAGTTATGGCCAGGTGAGAAAAAGTCCCCCTCCCACATTTTGAATAGTGTCCAAGAAAAGCTACTCAACAGCTCATCCACTCAAGATTTGTATTTGTACTAAATTTGATAGTTTGTTTAAACCTTACTTATTGGGGTAGGAATGTGGCAAAGTGGATGAAATATATTGAGGAGGGTCCCAAAGGTGTGATTTCTATTAAAACCAAAAGAAAAAAGAATGTTTTAAAGGATTTTTGATGAAAGCAAAGGGGTAAACAGTCACATACTGTCCATTTTAGAAAAAAAAAAGTGAAGGAAATAATTCTGCTAGTAATTCACATCTTATTATGTTTTATTTTTTAATTTTACAATTTGATCTCCTCTGAACATATCCTTTCTTCTTTTTTAGCTTTTCAGTATGATATTGCACTCAAATGTAATATGTCTAATGGAATAAATGAAGACATATTATATCTTGTATAGGTTATGTCAATATTGCCTGGGGTTTTGTCTGCTTTTGCAGTAACTATATATTGTGCTACCTTAAATTATGTCAGTAGAAAGATTTTGTTATAATTGATGCCTTAACTAAATCATACCTGTCCTGTTCTGTATCTCTCTACATGTTGTTTTCATTTGAAATTAGGAATACAATTTTCACAGTTCAAGTCAATGTTGTTACATCTTGTCCCAAACCTGCCAGTTTCATTTTTGATTATGATTTTCCATAGATGACATATTTAGTCTCTTTCCCTGTGTCTTGACATTTGTGATGTTGTAGATGGCCTTAATATATTGATATGTAAATCTATGAATAACTTAAAAAAAAGAAACCCACATTTCCAGGACAGAAAGTTGAGGCCCCTGCCTCCTCAGACCGAGACCATGGGAAGTGTAGGTGTGTTATCTTCTTAAAGCAATGCCATTAGCTCCAGAGTGGAGAATAAGACCGGAGATCTACTCCTAGAGTAAAATGAGTCATCACTGTAATATACAGTGTGGAAACCCAGTCATCTCAGAGCACAGATCTGCTCTGCTCAGAAGTAGCAGTGTAGGCAATAACTGGATACAGTAGTAAGGTCTGGGGAAATTGGATACAGTAGTAAGGTCTGGGGAAACATTAATAGAATGACAGGTAGAATCCAGATTTTAAGAAGTGGCAAATGAAGCTGCTTAGAAGATAGAAACATCTTAAAAATTGTATAAACTGGAACAATATGAGCCAGGCTCAAGTATGCTTCTTTATCACTGGGTCAATCAAGTTCATGTGAGCTAGTAACCAAGACAACGATTAAATACAGCTTTAACATGGATCATGGAGAAATATTTGATGCTGCTGGCTGGCATGGCTGTGACAAAGACCCTGAGTTCAGAGGAGGATGGGGCCATGCTGTCACTGGAAGCTTAAGGAGATGTCCCTGATGGCTGACATCATGAATGGGGTACACTCATTGCTTTGCAATGTGTGGAGCAGGATGAGAGAAGACAGAAGAAAGAACTTCAGGGGCTGAAGTTCAAGGTAGAGGACAGGAACAGGATCAATGTGGACAGAAACTCACAGCTGGTAGATAAGAAGTGAATGTCCAAGGAGTGAGTGGCTAATTTTGAACTGCCTTCCCAAGTCCACTGCGTGGGCATGAATACTTTGTGAACACATTAACAATGGCATGTTTATCATCTGTTTGTGTTTTAGAGTTTAAAAACAGACTCCTACAAACCAGAGTCACCAGCATCCCTCCAAGCAACTCTTTTGGGGGGGTTCCTTTTTCTAGGGTGCCTGCAGCTGCTCCTGGGAAGTACATAGGTGGAGGAAGACAAGGGGAAGACTGGTGTGCTGTCTCATCAGTATGCCTTTCTTCTCTTGCCTCTGGCTGCCAGCTTATTTTGGGAGGCAGTGGGATGGAAGGTGGTGTTATTGCTTTTGACTTGGCTTTCTGTTTTGGTCTTTTACACATAATCTGCTCCCTGACCCAGCATTAGCATAATGCTCATTAATCAAGCTCTGGCCTCCAATTAATGGCCAGCTGTGTGGATGCCGTACATGTAATAGCTTCTGAGTCAGTCAGGCAAAAGGCTAGACAAATGATTTTGGCGGGAGAGATGGGGACATCCTAATTCTGACAGAGCCCAGAGCTATCTACCAATGCGATAAGCACACATTGATCTCATTTGTGAATAACTGGAGGATGCACTCAGAGGGGTTTTATCCCTTCCTCTAGACTCTGGTCCACCCCAGATGGCCTGAAGACAACACTCTCTTCCATCCTTTGGCCTGGGGTCACACCCCACATCACTGAACAGGCAGCCACCCAAAGAAGCAAGCCCTGATTTATTGCTGTTGGCAATGTCCAGGCTGGGTATTTCTATAAACCCAGTACCAAGTCTGACTAATAAAACATACACTCAGAGCTGCCCCTCAATAAATGTCTTTCAACCTTTAATCCTGTTTGCTGCAGTCTTTTAGGGGGCATTGATTCAGTGGGCATGAGGGCTTTTCCTTCCATCTATCTCCTACCAATCGATGCCCTGTCACCCTGTTCCACCCAGCCTGACAAAGGGGAGGCCTCAGAGGGAAGGGGAAGGGGAGGAGAGGGCATCCTGCCAGATTTATTTCACTTTTTATAAAAGGGTTTTTACGATTGTTCCTGGAATCCTGCTCCAGGTCACTTTTCTGACCCTCGGTACTTCTAGGTGACATCCTTGACTTGAGCAACAGAAACCACATTACAGAATAACCCTGCAGGCATCAGGAAGCGTTTGTGTAATTCACCCAGATAAAGCAACACTTCCCCTCTTTGCCCTCTCCCCGCCCTTCCCTTAGGGCCCCATTTTTGTTGTAAGCATCAACATCTGCTCAGACACCCAAGTGATGCTCCTAAGCTGTCTCCACTCATGTTCCTAGCTGCACATGAGGATAGAAAGCAGGACTTTTATTTCATGCTGAATCCACATACCATGTGCCCACCATCATCAGCCCAAAAGCCTGGAGGGATTCATTCAATCATCCCATTATCTTACCCAACCCTTAATCAAGTACCTCATTGAAATGGCTCTGCTCATATCATTCCTATGATTTTAAAGCTTGGTTTATTCTCCCAAGGTCACAGCTGGTGTCAGAGCAATAGGAACAGAGTCCTGCCACCTGAAATTTGCTCTCTCTCCCAGGAGATATGAACTCCCTCTCAACCATCCACTGTTAGAGGACATGGATCAAATCTTATTTTGTTTCCCAGATTACCACATGTCAAATACACAGGCCAGAACATTAGTAGGTGTTAGACAAATATTTGCTCACAAAATGTACTCAGGAACTCTGTCCTGAGATCAGGCCAAGTGTGCCTTCAGACATCATCCCCTGGCATTTCTGAGGGAGCAAGCATTAGAAACTAAACAGTGTTTCCAATTCTTAGAAGGAAGCATCCACATCTTAATTGAGTTAGGATCATTTGTTAGCGGTAAATAAGCAGGAATATACAATCTGCCACTTGAGGCTGGTTTATTTTAAAGTTTAGGAGTGTGCAACCATCCAGTATGCCTTGGGCAAAAAGCCTATATTGTAGCAAGTGGAAGGTAACATCGGATTAGGGCAAACTACCACTCTTGCCTTCACAGAAAACACCTGCAGGCCATGCCCCAAAATGATGTCATCCTCATCCCCCTTGCCCTACTGGTGTATCTTTGTTAAAAGCCATCATCCTCCATACTTTTGATATGACCACTCTTCTGTATCTTCAAAGGTACAAATGTAGGTAAGTATACTTATGACCTGCCAATGGAATGGCAGACTGCATTAGATGAGATTGAATTAACAACATCCTATCCAAATTCTGGAGTGGCTTTTGACATAATTCTCCTCACATCTCTGCAGATTAATATAGCTGCAAAGGTAATGAGAGCCAACTGTTGATGTCTTTGCCTCACATCTTCCACCCCTGCCTCTTGTCAGCCTCCTTTCTCTGCTCTCTGAGAAACCTCTCTCAGGGGTAAGTAAGCCCACATCCTGGCTTTAGGTGGACAGGACTAAACTCTTACTCAGCTGTTGGCAAGAATCACTAACCAGAATGTAGAGGCAAGCCCATCCAGATCAATCTGCTCCACCCAGCTCTCTCTTCTTAGGCAAAGAAAATGAAATTGAGATGTAAATTGGCTCTTTCAAGAACTTCATTTTTTACCTTAGCTCTTGTTGTTTACCCCAAAAGGAAGTTCTCTTGCCTGCTGGCTCTGACTCTCTAAGGAACCCCATAGCCAGAAGGCTCAGTCAGAGCTGGGAGGTAGATTAAAATACAGTTGTGACCTTTCAAGAGAAAGCTTCTTGCTCTGCTCACACTTGCCACAGCCCTCTCAAGTGGAAATGTGACTTCTCCCTAGGACAAGGGAGTCTGAGCAAGTCTTTGAAGTTTATCTTTCCAACATTCCTGTTATCACAACAGGTAATGGCACCATGTCAACAGCAGAGAGGCAAGGTCTGAGATCAGGGCTCTGCCCTGAAGACTGAGCCCAAGCTGAGAAGCAAGAAGGTGCATGTGCTTTTTCATGTCTATACCTTTTGGAAAACTATTCCTTAGTGATTATGTGATGGATGTAGTAAGTTGTAATGAGTAGAACATGAATAAGATGAGGGTGCTACTGTTTTTCCTGAGGGATCAGACTCCAGAGGGAACCAGGAGTGGCTTTAGTGTGGGTTCTCAAATGGCCGCACCTATTGACACTAGGATTACTGGCCTTGTAGGAGCCAGAAACACACACACACAACAACAACAACAAACAAACAAACAAACAAAAAACCAGCATAAGCTCTGGACCAGCAGATCCAAGAGTAACACTTGCTGTTAGAATGTGCTGTCGGAAAGGTAGTAAGGAGTTACAGGAGTCAGGCAACATTAACTAGCAGACACATTTGTCTCTATGTGTTCTGACTTGATTAGAAGACAGAGAGTGCCTGCTTAAAAGCAAACGAGCTGGGTTTGCTGAGATCTATTCTCTCTGCTGCTTCAGCCTCAGAACTACGGAGGGAGTCGGGGGTGGCCTGCTATGTTCCTGGTCCTAGCTATCTTTTCTCTCTCACAAGCAGAAATGCTTTTAACTCTTGAAAGGTTTCCTGTGGCAGATAGAGAGGTCCTGGCCATAAAGGCCCATGATGGTCCCTAGAGTCCCATGTCTCTTGCTTTTATCTCTGAGCAATGGTCAGATTTAAAATATGCTAGACATTACTAAGCCAAAACCAACCAAACACATTCTCTTTTTGTTAAAGTATTAACTCTTCCTTCTGTAAAATACTATGGCTTCTAAGAGAGAACAGAGGAGCTAGTGGCTTACATAGTGGAATTCCAGATGTTCTTTGTTCCTGTCCCCCCACACCCAGTCTCTCACTGAATGTCAAGCCAGGCAGCAGCCTGTTACACACTGTGTGGCCCAGCTGAAGAAATTCTAAACATTGCTTCAAGGATCTAACTCACAACTCATCTTAAACCATCCCTAGAATCTCCCATTAATGAGCAAAAGGGGAAATGTGTGTTAATGAGCTGAAGTGCAAGAATAGGTATGAAGAAGCAGCCAGGATCCAGCCTGGGCGGCAAATGAAATAATTACTCAACTTACCAGTGTTACGATGCAATACATTTAATGTAATTCCTAAAGGCCAACCCTGTATTTTCATTCTTTTTTTTTTTTTTGAAGTTCTTTTTACATTTTCAGAATTATACTTTAATTAGCATAGCATTTAAATTATCGAATGGGGTCTTAATTAGCAGAAGATATAGACTTTTGTTGGAGTGGTAACTAAAACAAATAAATTCACTTCCTCTTTCAAGAGCCTTTTGCTTATGGTGCATTGAATAGCCTAGTGTACTATATACAATTTGAAAGAGACATAAGTAATTAAATTAGAAGACATACTTGGCCAGCGCCCAGATCCCGGGACCACTGCTTTTCTGACTCTCTCTGTTACCCTTTATTCTGTGGGCCTTTGCACTTGAAGAACAAAGACACAGACTTCTCTAGGCTCATGGGCCTAAAGCATTCATAAGGTTTAAAATCTTCCTTGAAGTTATCCAACTTTTGTTTTTCCAGTCACCTGAACTGGTGTCACTCACTGGGTTGAGGACAGAGGTGGACACCTCTGGCTTAAACAATGGCCTACTACTAGACAGCACATTTCCTTACTCTTCTCTTTCCAGGCTGGCTGTGCTCGCCTCTGATTGGGCTATTGAGGCCCAGCAGGATCCTGGGAAGCATTGCCCAAGGGGGCATCACAGTAGCAAAACAGAGCAAGGTGATCTGAAGGCAAATGTTCCAGGGAGCTGCCCACCTTTCATCTCAGATGAAGGCACAGGTTCAGGAGATGAGCCTGTTTGTAAACTGACTCTGGAGGTGGTTTTCCTGGTTTTGATCTTCTGGTCCTCCATGAACTCTTTCTGTTATATTGCAAACACCTGGCCAGGATTTCTGAGATAATTCCTAGGAATGGACAGTGCCTGGCTTGAATTTGAAAACAGATCTAGGCTCAGAGCTTAGAATGGCCCTGTCTATGGTATGGAAGAACTACCATATAACCAGTCAATAATCTGGTCTCAACACAAAAGCTAGTTCACATACCATGTGTGTGGCATTCAAGGGTTCAGTGTTGGTCCATTTCACAAAGAAACTCTAAGACTGACAAAGGAACAGACAAAGGCTGCATGTCATCTGATCTGGCTTTTATACACAAATTCAAGTAGTGGCCATCTTGCCTACCTGTCCCCCTCAGTCTAGCCTCCTTGTTAGGTCACTGAAGGGATGCATGCCTTCCTGGCTGCCCTAGGCTTATCTAAAAAGTTCAGAACAAACTCACCAGACATTTGAGTTTAGGAAGCTAATCTGCCCAACTAAGCCATGTGTTAGTTGATGAATTCTCTCATCCAATGTTTGCAACCTGCCTGGTACCATGGCTAACCCCAAGCAAACACCCATTACAACTATGTTTATAATTACCTCCATCATGCTTACAGCTATAATGACTGTATTACAATGAAGACTAAAAGGAGTTTGTTTGGCACACAGACACATACACATGGAGTATCACTCACATGAAATTCCTTCTGTTTAATTTCGCCCTCCCTGGGACACAAGGAAAGTGTGAATGCACTAAACACTTGAGGAAGGGACAGGTGTTCACTCCAGCTCCTCTCCTTTGGGTGTGGCAGGCAAAAGATACAGCAGAAGTCTCACAGAATTTCAGTATAGGAAAAGATGACAGACAGATCATAGAGTAAAATCCATGTCTTGTTCAAGGAAATTGTAATCAAACCCAGAAAGGCTCCTTAGGTTTCCTGGTTTCAAAGAAGAATGTTAAATGTGCTCAGACTACAGCAAGCAGAAAACAGTGGCTTCTAGAGGGAATATATGAAGTATTTGGTGTTCTCTCCTCTGCTCTGGATAATTTCAGTAGATTCCAATGCTTCAGAACATGTGCCTTGCTTTCTCTCTCTGCTTGATAATACCATCTCAATTAAGTTATCACATAGTACTATCTTCTGTCCACAACTGTGAGGCTCAACATGGGATACATGTGAACTGCCTGGGAAGTTTAATATGAAAAATAGTAAACATGACATTTTATTGGGGATATAATATATTCTAGGCCATGTAGCCAGTGGTATAGAGGCCCCAATACAGGCAAAGTAGATTTCTTAAAAATCATCCTCATGTAATAAATGAGAAAATCAAGGCACGTAGAAGGCATTAAGATTAAGGCTAATCTACTTAGTGACTGGCAGAAGTAAGAATTGTGTAGGCCCCTGCTCTGACCTTCACCTGCACTCTGAGCCTTGAAGGACATAGCTTGTGGATAGCTAGTTGTATATCCTGTGTCTCCCATTGTCTGGTATGTTCTGGCCTTCCTGCCTATAGGGGTTGGTACAGGAAACTGGGCTTTTTACCCTAAATCAGTATTTTGTCAACCTCCTGGGGAACTCCCACTGTGCTTCCTGCCCCAGGTAGCCCTGTATTTAAGCTGAGATGGGGATTCAATAAAGTGGCATTCTCCTTGAATGAATGGCCCGGGTGTCTGTGTCTTTTCAATCTGCAGGCCTGAGCCTGACTTGATGACCCCCAAGTAGCACAAGTCACTACAGAATTGAACCTAGAACTCTTACCACACAGCTCTCACTCTATTCTTTTGCTTTAGCGACTTATAGAATATTATGTGTAACAACTGACCATATGAGCCTTCTCAGTTCTTCTGTGACTGATTTTCCACAAGGAAGATGCCAAATGTACTGGGAACCACACCAATGACTCTGCAATAAGCATTTGCAGGTAAAGGTGATTAGACTAAAGGGTATGTACGGTGTGACACACCACTCCTAGTGCCACCAGGAGGTGTGAGAGAGGAGGGAAAGAGGGAGGAGCAAAGAGGTGGTTTTGTGTTGTTTTGTTGTTGTTTATTATTTTCTTTGCGTTGCTTTGGTTTGGTTTTTTAATCTTCTTTTTGGGAGCACTGCAGCGGTGAAGGGAGGAGACAGTGGGACTGGGAGAAGAGCAGAGTTAGGATGCATTGTGTAAAATTCTCCAAAAACATCAATATAGAAATTATGTTTAGAAAGCAAGGGAGGGAGAGAAGGAGGGAGGGGGGAAGGAGGGAGGGAAGAAGGAAGGAAGACAGGAAGATAAAAGTAAGGAAGATACTAAAATCTCTGTCTTGGATGATAAAATCTTCCAAGACACCCAAGGCTGTATGCATGTATGTATGGGTAAACTAAACAGCAGCTTGAACTTACTTTGAGAGAGACATGGTCATGCAGACCTTCCCACATCTGAAACAACAGCAGAGAATGCACATGACTGGCTAGGGGCCTCTGGGTTCCTTCTAAGCTCTAGTGGGCTTCTTGCAAATAATATGGCCACTCAACGTGTCTCCTCAGAGATCTGATTTTCTTACATTTATTTTATTTTCAAAAGGAAAAATAGAATTATCTAAGTGTTTCATGCAGCCCTTGAAACATGTTTTAATGGTAGTGGTTATCATTATTATTATTATTATCACTTACTAACATATGTTGTATCTTGCAAAGCTGGAGTAACTTTTACTGAGCTTTGAACCTCAAAGGTCAATAAATGTTCCCAAAGCTCCTGCATCCTTCACTTGGATGCTGTTGTATGACACCGCACTTCATTCCACCTTCCAGGCTAAGCTCCATTCCCACTGTACTAAAGATTCCTGATCTTCCTGCAGATTTAGAATTATTTCAGTTTAGGATTTTTAGCAAGAACATCTGTCCATTGACCCAACCTGAAGAGGCAGATGAAAATCTGCAGGAAATAAGGTGAGGTAGAGACCACTGATATGGAAAGCGTCTTGGGTTTAGCCAACCAAGATAAGGGAACTACAAGGAGAGAGCAATGGCTTTTAGTTGATCCATTTAAGACTTCACTGGAGTGGTGAGGCCTCAGAGAAGACCCAGTGGAGTAGAAAGCCTTAGTGCAGAGTTACAAAGGGAACCAACCCAAGAGTTCAGAGCAGTTTGGCAGGGCTGGGACCAAAATGAGGAGACTAAACAAAGGACACGCACCCCCAAATTTCTGGTGAATAAACCAATGGAAGAAAAGGCTTTTCCTACTGCAGGCCCCCTCAGTTCCACTCTGGCCAGGCAACTGCAGAGAGCAATAAAACTTTAATGGCTCCCAGTGGGTCGATTCAGCAAGAAAGAAAGTGCTATAAATCTCGTCCAATGCTTATGTGCAGCTTAAAAAACAACGGCTCAATCACACTTAGCAGAGCCAGCCAATTTCCCCAGCATGTGGATGCAGTGGGTGGGGCTACCCACCTGCATGACGCAGTAGGAGAAGTTCAGGGATGAGGAAGAGAACCGAGGGTCAGCTGTGTGACGAAAGTCAATAATTCTGCAATGGATAGCTTTCTGGCATGTACTTGGTGACCCCGCTGAGCAGCATGGACAAGCAGCCAAGATAAATGGTCCCATGCAGTCATATGTACCCCTGGAGACACATTTGTGGCTGCAAAACAACCTCTTGGTGCTGCTTCTATAAGCACACAAGGAAATCTGTCCATAGCTTCCTGTTCCCTATTACTATGGTTGGTTGCCCGGCATGTCCAGATCTCCAGGGAAGCCCAGTTTCTTATTTATAGTTGTTCTTCAAGACTTTTAAGGACATTTGAACTAAGAATACTGGGAAGTAGATATCCTTTCCTACATCAAGGCAGCCACTATGCAATTGCTCAGTTCTGGTTTCTCAGAGTACTCTACAAAAAGCCACAGAGGATTCAGAGAGAGAGGATTCAGAGAGAGAGAGAGAGAGAGAGAGAGAGAGAGAGAGAGAGAGAGTAGGTAGGTGGAGAGAAGGGGGATCTGGGAACAGTTGAGGGAGGAGGATGAATATGATCAAAATATATTGTATAATTTTTTTAAAAAAAAACTAACAGTTTTTAAAATAAGATTTATTCTAAGGATGTATTTTACAGGAAGAAAATTTGCTAATGCAGTTATGAAATGTATCCAGAAGCTCTAGAAAGCATTGCAATATACTCTCAGAAACCCAGTTACCTTATTATTAATAATACTACATGTCAAGATAGTATTAAGGTTATTTTAAATCATTACACCATTTAATACTCTAAACAATCTGAGACTTAGGTATTCTCTCTTTAATGATTAGGAAATTGAAATTTGAAGACATTTGGTATTTTGCCCAGTTTTTCTCAAAATGTAAAGCAGATTGGACCAGAACCGAGGTCATTGTAATTTTTTGTTCTAATGCATCAATAATATACAATGATATGCCATGATCATTGACAGGGATTGATAGCTTTGTTACAGCAGATACAAATAAGGACAGATAGGTATACAGGTAAATATGCAAAAACAACAAGAGAATAATTCCCTTCCCCAATCATCTCTATTCCCCTTTTACCTGTCTGCTGCGGGACAGTGGCCCAATATGGTAAAGTAAGTCTTTTAAGGATAAAGAAAAATTCATCATCTGGAGGAAACAGAAGGAAGGGACATTTGTGGTACCTGAACTAAACAGATAACATGTTGGTGATGCATTTGCCCCTCAGTTTGTGCTAGCTAAGGCGAATGGAAAGGATGCTGGTTTACGCTACTTGCTCTCTAAAAACTGAAAGCATACAAATTCACCAGCAAAGACAGCATTGTGCTTGGAACCAAACTTAAGCAGAAATTTACTGTGAGATGGTGTGGAGCTGCAATCACTAGGATTTATAAAGGGGACTTTGAGTGACAGAGTGGAAAAGTACCTTCAACGCAATTTTTACAAAAGATACAGAGAGGCTGTTCAATTGCCAGGTCTCATATTGATCCAGGTAAAGGTACAGGCATTCCATTAAATCTTGATGCGGCGAGGGCATTTCTTCAAGAAGAGGATGCCTTCTACCCATCATTAGTATGGCATGTTCTCTGAAATATTTTCTAGCAGCAATGATAGATTTGAGTTTTTCCAACCCTGTGCTGTCACCTACTGCTTCTGTTGTCAAGAGCAAGCTCCAAGAAAAAAAATGGAGGAGGCTTGCTAACAGGGACCCGAGCCTAGGAGTGACAGACTCTTAACAAATGACAAGCGCCAGCACAAAACTCACATGTCCTTCCTGGCAAGCAAGGCCTTCCTTCTGACATTTCCAAGCTCAGGCTCTCATGTTTACCTTAGATGAGGTTTCTCTCAGCGCTGTCCTCTGTTGTACAATGTGACCACCCCCTTGAGAAACCAGATCCCTTGTTATGTCCACTCTGAACAATTCCATGTGTGTATGTGTGTGCATATACACACATTATATATGATTATTATATATATTACACATATATTATACACATACACACAATTTTCAAACCATGTTTTTGAGGCTCTAAATTGTTCTGTTACCCCAATGTAAGAAACACAGAGTCTTCTTTCAGACTATGAGTACATCCTGAGAACTTTTTGTAATACTTTTCAACCAGTATTCCAATAACCTGCAATGCAAATGTTAGGCATTGCATTCCAACCTAATTCCAATAACATGCAATGCAAATGTTAGGCAGTACTTTCTCATCTCCTTGCAAGTAGTCCCTCATTTTATCAGTCCTACACTTCTATCAGCCTACTTTCCCCATGTGGTGATGGTTCATCTACTCTGCAAGACTTCTTCCTGCAAAAGGTCGCATCACTGGCAAAGAACAACCTCAATGAGGCAGCAAAGAAAACCACACCTGCTGAGTTCAGAGGCAAATATGAAATCTTGGGAACAAGGTCTATTAGGAGCTCCACTTGAGTGGGAGGAATCTCTTCTTCAGCTGGAACATGAGCATTTAATTGCTTATCATTTTAAAATTCTTTTTGACATCTGTAATAAATTAAAATATGATCATTTTTATATATTCTCTCCAAGGCAGGAAAAATTAGGTAAGACATTATAATGTAAAGCAGAAGCAGGCAAACAGGAAAATACTTTTTTGTTTCATTCTATGATTTTTTTCAGGCGGAAGTGGGTCAAATTTGATATTTCTATCGAGGATGGTAGTGGTCTTTACTTAGGAGTCAAATGGGGCTGAATGTGAACACAGCTTTTGCCTTCCTTAGCCATATGACCTAGGACAATTTGGACAGCTGTTTTAAGCATTAGTGAACTTGACAAGTAAAAGTAAGTTGGATGACATGTTTCATAAAAGGCTGTGTTCACAGTAAGCCCTTAATAAATGCTGGTAGTTGTCCCTTGTCTTCACTACTATTACATTTTCCTGCTTCTCTCTCACAGTGCATTTGTAAATCAATCTCATTACCATGGCACACAATGTGTGCACTCAGACAGAACAGAATGAGTCCTGTGGATTGTTTTATTTTTAATTTTTGTTCTTATTTTTGTAAGTTCTGGGGGTTGATTCTATGGCTTATATGTTCTAGACAAAAGCTTCTCTACTGAACTATTATCCCCAGTCCATAGCGGCACAAATATATATCCTACCTTTTTATTCTCATTCTCTAGATGAATAAAGAATTGAGCACTTGACATAAATGACCATTCAATCCAAATTTAATTCCACAGAACTGGTAAAAATAAAATACTCAGAGCATACCCAGACACAGAACACAGATCCAAGTCATCTGATTTGTCCTCTCAGAAGGAGCACATCCTTTCCACATTTGCCTTTCCTTTAATCCATTTTCCAAACATCAACCAGATTTGCAATATATATGTATGTGTATGTGTGCACAAATATATGTCTGTATACATACACAGACACACACATATATATGAATACACACCTTTGAATGTATAAAATGTTTCTGTGTATTTATCTACTGATAATTGTGCAGGGTCATGCTGCATTTTACTCCACAAGGAAGACAAACCTTGCTGAGAGCTCAGAATGGAAGGTGTGGTTGGGGCAAAGTCAGAAGGTCACCCAGCATCTTTGAGAACTTCAAAATCACTCTTGGGAAAGAGTCCTTTCTCTCAACTATGTTTGCATTGATTCATTAGGCCTCCTGGGCAGTCTCCCTCTCGTGACTTCTTCAGCTTTTCTGACCCACCCATTTCAAAAGTGAAGCAGGAGGAGAAATGCTATCTTCTCAATCTAGGCTCAAATGAGGAAGCGATTGATGCAAATCTGTTGAAAGTTCAAGTTGGGCATGACTTCAATTGCTACAGGTAATCCCTGGGGCATCTTTACTAATTTGAATCCTTCAAAAAAAAAAAAAGAGATCGTTTATTTGGCCTTCTCCAATCATTTACAAGTAAAGCTTCCCTTTGAAGGTGACCTTTGCCCCTTCTGCTAAATTATTGGGCAATAAGAGGCATGGCAATATTTTGCATTCCTGTGGTGATTTATGCTCTTCTAAGAGCCTTCACAGAAATGATTTCATTTCTCTCTAAAAACAACCCTCATTGCTCTAGAGATGGATGGTGTCGATGGTTGCATAATAATGAGAATGTACTTAATGCCACTGAACTGTACATCAAAACATGATTAAAATGGTCAATTTTATGTTATGTGCATTTTGCGGTAATAAAAATTTTAATTTAAATAGAAAAATAACTGGCCAATACTGTGAAGGGAAGTGGCATGTTTAAGGATAAGCAGCGCAGGCAGAGTGGCCTCCAGTTCTCAGTTTGGTGATGTTTCTATGCATAGCACATACTCTGGTCTCAACTCTAGCCTCTCTCAAGACACCAGGATTCAGACATCTTCATCACTTTAAGCCAATCATAATAGTTTCTGTTTGTTGGTTTTTGTTGCAATTAGAAAATACATTGACAAAAGCAACTTAGCAAAAAGAGTTTATTTATGCTCATGCTTCCAGGTTCTAGTCCATCACAGCAGGGAAGTCCAATTGACAAGAACCTGAGAGAACTAATCACATTGCACTCACATTTATGAGAGGAGTGAATTCATGCATGCATGCTGTACTGGCTGCTTTTGTGTGTCAGTTTGACACAAGCTAGAGTTACCAGAGAGGAAGGAGCCTCAGCTGAGGAAATGCCTTCATGAGATTCAGCATTTTCTTCTTATTTGCTAATGAACGGGAGACAGTCCAGTTCATGGTGGGTAGTACAATCCTTGGGATGGTGGTCCTAGGTTCTATAAAAAGGTGGGTTGAGCAAGCAGTAAAGAACAAGCCAGTAAGCAGCTTCCCTTCATGCCCTTTGCATCAGCTCCTGCCTTTGGGATCTTGCTCTGTTTGGGTTCCTGTCCTGACTTCCTTCAGTGATGAGCAACAATGCTAAAGTATAAGCCAAATAAACCCTTCTCCCCACCCCCAACTTGCTTTCTGGCCATGGTGTTTCAGCCCAGAAATAAAAATGCTAACTAAGACAGATGCCTAGTGCTCAGCTGGCTTTCTTCAGTCTTAGCCCAGATGATGAAATGGTGTCATTCACATTCAACATAGATATTCCCACCTCACTTGTCCCACAGGCATGCTCACAAGCTAATCTATTCTAGACAATTCTTCATTGTGATTCCCCTGTGCAGGTGATTCTAGGTTGTGTCAAGTTGCCAAAAAGTAGAGTTGTGATAATTAAATGGTTTGTCAACTTGACACAATCTAGAATCACCTGAAAAGATAGTCTTTACAAGGAATTGTCTTGATTAGGTTGACCTGTGAGCCTGTCTGTGAAGAATTACCTTATTGGAAATGGATGGAAAGACCTGCTCACAGTAGGTGACATCACTCTCTAGGCAGAGGGCACTGAAGTATTTCAGAGCTAAATACAAGCATGCATGCCTCCATTCTCTCTGTGCTTGACGTGAGTGGCAAGTGACTGGCTGCCTTTTTCTCCTAAGGTGCTTCGGTCAGGGTGTTTTATCACAGCAACAGAAAATGCAACTAGGGCAGCCACCTAAGATAGAAAATTCTCAGAAAGGAACCTCACACTCTAAAAATGCCACACCTTCAGAGAACAATGATCTCCTTCATTGGATGTTGGGACTCTTTTCCTTCCAGCACAACCTACTTTCATGTTTACAAACTTCAGAATCCAGAGTAAATGTTACTAATAAATCCACGTTGCACTGAGAAGTAACACCCAACTACCCATGCTAGTCATCTCCAGAACTTTTCATGTAAGCACAACCAGAAAATAAATAAATACCAAATTCCTCCAAGTCAGAGCCCAGCTTACATTACATATCAGAAAAGCCAATCTCACAGCAGGTTCTGTAGGAAAAGCAGGCATAGTGTGGGAGGAAAATGAAATAATTGATGTGAATGTACACACAGTTCCAAGGAATTAATAATCAAACACTCCATTCTCCAAGCTACAAAAAGAGATAGAAATGCATAATTTAAAAGGGAAGAAAATCCATATATATTTTTGTGAAAATAATTAAGCTTTGTACAATATTTTGTAATTTGCAAAACAATCTTCCATATTTTCTGCAAAAAGACTACCAAATAAACGGATAATATTATGTTTGTTTTCCTTTTATAGGGGTGACAGGAAGATTGAGAGCTTGTATTTTTGCTAGGATAACAGGTACAGAATGGTAGAGTTAGATCAAATACCAGATCTACTTTCAAATGCTGTGCTGACTTCATTATTGTTAACAGACTTCGTGCACATTTCCAGTTGGATATTGATAGGCTTAGATTTAATAAGATTAAGAATTGAGAAATCTATTCCAAATAACAGTAGAGTACAATTTTTTAAAACATGACAAGGTGGAGGGGCAATGCTGGGTGGGAAGTGTCACAACCAAAAGGAAGCTTGAGAACATGTAGTTTCCCAGAAGCCAATTCTCCCACTCATGATCTCTTCACAACTAACTCCATACTAAAAATAGAACTCTTTCAGACTTAATCCTCTTTCAAGGCTTCAGTGGAGTTGGGAGATCGGTGAGCGGGAAATTTTCAAAGGCCACATCTGGGAAGTTCAGCGAGGCTGGAGACAATGCTCACAGCAGTGAGTTCTCCGTGCCACAGCCGCATGGGTTCTGTAACAGAATATGTGCTGATTGTCGATCTCTAAAATCAATTGGGCCATGAGCAAGTCAGGTGCTCAGACTCCAGGAAGATATAAAAAGATTCTGGAAGTCCTCGTGAGGACTTCATCACCTTAGAGCTACTGCAGAGAAAGAAGGCAGACAGCTGCACTGCGCAGACAGGTGATAGCTCCCCCATAATCTCACAGTTCCCAGCTTGGATCTTGTGTCTTTGAAAGGACCAAGAGATATTTCTCTATTGACTGTAAAAATAAGGATCTTGCCTGGAGCAGGAAACACTGAATCTCTGGAGTCTGACAAGACAATAAGGATACCAAGAGAGAAATTTCCAGAGCGAGAGACTAGTGCGGTGTGTGGCTATCACGACTCAGGCTGTTCTACTGTGGTGCTCCGTTGAACATTCTCAGAGACGCAGACTCAGTCTTTGCCTGGCATGTACCTGCACAACCTCCAAACGCAGATGCTTCTCCCTGGGATCAGATACGTGGACCAAACCAGAGCAGCTGCTGCAAAGATGAATCAGCCACAGGTGCTATTCTCTCCTCTCTCCCACCAAGGGAAATAACGATGCCATCAGGAAGTGCTGTACCTGTGTGTCCCGTGACCACGAGATTCTCTGCTTACCTTTCCTACTGCTGTACTCAAAGCTCTACTGGGATAGTGTGTGAGTGGTGTGTGTGTGTGTGTGTGTGTGTGTGTGTGTGTGTGTGTGTGTGTGTTGGAAATAAAAGTAGAAAAGTGACTATGAGAGGGAAGGAGTCTAAAGGGTGGGGGGAGAACAAACAGGGTAATGGAAAAGATGTGTTTTGAAAGTAGACCAGGGGACAATCTGGGATGGAAAAGAATTATCTATCCAGTTATAGAGGGCCA
Organism: Sigmodon hispidus; assembly: GCA_004025045.1. Lineage (NCBI taxonomy): Eukaryota > Metazoa > Chordata > Mammalia > Rodentia > Cricetidae > Sigmodon > Sigmodon hispidus. The sequence goes on from PVIH01000972.1 coordinate 151,434, forward strand.
GAGAATAGTGAATGAGACCAAAGTATAATTATATACTTATGTTTATATAGACTTATGTAATTATATGTAATGTGATAAGCAAAAATCAAGTTTCAAAAAATAGTAACTATTGTCTTTTTTGTCTCTTATCTCATTCACCATTGCCTCTTATTTCCAGAATAATTGCAGGCATATAATAGACCATTTCATTAATGTTTATGAATGAAATCCTATTCAAGATTAATACAATCCTACATACTCCTAACATGAGTTGGTGTAAATTGACTTATTTGCTTAATTTAAAAACTCTTTTACGGGGCTGGAGAGATGGCTCAGTGGTTAAGAGCACTGACTGTTCTTCCAGAGGACCTGAGTTCAATTCCCAGCATCCACATGGCAGCTCACAACTCTCTGTAATTCCAAGATCTGACACCCTTATGCAGTTATACATGCAGGCAGAACACCAATTCACATAAAAATAAAAAATATAAATATAAAAACTCTCCTACTTGGATTTATCAAATATTATTGGAGGACTCCTAGAGGCATGGGATGGAATCTGTATGTGCAGTGGCTAAGTAAACAGGAAGAGCCGAGACCAGGTCTTTGCAGGTAGTGACCCTTGTACGGCAACTTCCCTTTCATTTAGGCTATTTTTAAAGTTATTTGGATGTGCACTGCAATCACACCAATTATATCTCACAACATGATTAAAATCATCAAATTGAATGAGAGAAAAGTACACTTGTTATTTAATTTACAATATTTGATACATAAAATGTGCCAATAGACTCTCCTTCCACAAAATCACTCTATAATTTTATACTTACATTAATGATCTCAGGGTGAGCTGTCTCCAACTGAGCACATGTTCATTACCTAACACCTTCTACCTTGTAAGCACTCTTATCATTTGATTTTCAGTGAATATCCAGGACAGCACTTACCCGGCCTATAAGTCATCATAAACAAGGTATTTATGAATAGCAGCTACTCATAGTTCTGGAGGCTAGAAATGTAAAATCTAGATGTTGACAATGACAGTTCCTTCTAGAAGCTCTGGAGGAGACCCTGCTTTGTGTACCTGGAGAAACTAGCATTCTTAGTGTAACTGTCGTACAGACACACCACTCCAATCTCTCTCTTCATATGGAATCTTCTCTTGTTCATCTGTGTCTTCCCATCTTCCCCAATGTGAGTCTTAATTCATCTCCTTTTACAAAACCTAGCACCATTGTATGGATCCACACTCCTCCAGTTCGCCTCTTTCTTAACCTGATCACCTTCTCAAAGACATCACTGCCGATTACGGTCACGTTTACTGGTCTGAGCAGTTAGATGTGAATGTATCTTTTCAGAGGACACAAATGAACCTATAACAGCACCCATCAGGGCCAAGAGACTAAAAACCCACTTACATAACATTGCATGCCAGCATTACTTCAACTTACACTTCATTCAACCATGCATGTAATTCTTGCCACATTCCTTCAAGTAGCAGTGTGTTCTTCCTGCCTTATCAACTAGGAATGAAGTGACTTCTGAAGGCTATACAGCCATCAGAATTTATTTTCCAATATTTATTTTATTATTTTCATGTATGTGTGCAGGCAAATGCCCATGAGTACGGTAAAAAAGAAAATGTCCGCTGCGGTGCCATGTGTTAGACACCTGAAATGGGTGCTATTTCAGGCTCTCTGTACAAGTATGTTTTTGTGTTCTTAACCACAGAGCATCTCTCCAACCCGAATCCAGCTGCCTCTTTATTGCTAGGCTACACTGCTTCTTCCAAGTCATAGGCTGATGACGCAATGTCAAGAAGCTAGGCCCAAAGGGTAGTAGGATTCCAGAGGAAGTTAACACTGCTCTGGCTAAGGCCATGTGAACTGAAATATTGTCTCATTCAGTACATAGGTGAGCCGTCCTGAATGCCAAAAGCAGTACTCTGGGTATGTGGTGAAGAAGGCATTACAATTTCTCAGCAGCTACAAGTCTAGTTTAACAAAGCCTGGTCTTCCACAGAATAAAATATAAGCAGATAATAACTGCATAATGTGTTGTGATGAGTCAAAAGAACATGAAGAAACTAAAGAAATCATCCAGAGAAATGGAATTTGACCTTTTACAATTTCCTTATGTGTGTGTGTTTCCATACACTAATCAGAATACAAATATCTTGAGAAGTTGTTCCACTTTTTTCTTTTATTCATTCCTAGGAGGCTTTCGCTGGGCTTCTCATGCACAGTGCAGGGCACATAGTAAAGGCAGATATAAAGGATGTATGCTCAATCAATAGTGTAAGAAAAATATGACAGTGTGACTCCTGCCCTTTATACACTTGACTTTCCCAACTGGTTGACAAGCCCAGAAGACACCAGGGAAGGCCATGATTGCTAAGCACAAAGATATGATGTTCCCTCTCATGAAGTGTCAGAGTTCAACAGAGTTCTGAAGGCACACCTATTTTCTCTGAGAGCATGAGTTGAGTTTGGAGGACAAATGATACATCAGGCAGACAGTATCTGGCAATGACAGGCTTGGGGACCCAGCATCTTCTTCCACTGCCACACTTCTCTGTTTTGTCCTGCCACCTCTGTATACATTTTCTTTCTGCATTTGGAGCTCCCTTCTCTCCATCATAGGATATGAGACACAGAGGACTTGAAAATCCGCTAGCCTTCACACAGATCTGCACACCTCTATTTCTAGCTTCTCCCATCACCTGGATGTTTCTCTGCAGTCTGGCCCGATGCCTACAGAAGCAGGGCTTCCACAGCATTGCCTGAAAGCAGGAGTCAAGACAACAGGATCTGTCTTCTACCTTTATTCCAGAACTTCAGCTGTTATTAACGTCTCTAAGCCCAGTTTCTAGCCTCCCAACCAAATGTGTGTCCTCTTCCAAACCCTCTTACTTGATACTTTTAGAATTTGACAGCACAGAGAAAAACCCTGAGCAAAGTGAAGACTGGGCAGCACGGTCCAGGCAAGGTAGAGAAAGAGATTACTCCGATAGCCAGAAACCAGAAAGAAAATGATTTCTTCCCTTTCCTTCTCTCTCTGCAGCTCACTTCTGTTTCTCCTTTTGTTTAGTTCTTTGCTTTCACAAATGTAATAGTCCCATTGGGGAAGGATGCTGTTTAATTGTGTACTGTTTGCAGTGCTTGGTACATTATAGTTCTCAATAAACACACTATTATTATGATTATTGCTATGATCTATCGTAACAATAATTGCAATTCAGTTCACATTTTTCTACACTTCAGGCTGCTTAGGGAGCCAAGAACATACTCATGGTCCCCTGGATATCTTTAAGTGTCCTGCATAAGGATCTAAATTTAAGGGGTACATGTCTGAGATGTACCTCTAGACCTATGGAGGCTGAAGGGTAGTTATCTCCTAGCCACAGAGGAAGCAGAATGGGAGACTTTCTCCTTCCATGCAGAAACAGTGAATAAGAACTAAGAAGTGATCAGAACAGATAAAAAGAAGTGGGATTGTATTAGAACATATGTTACCCCCCTCCTCCCCGAGACAGCAAAGACCACAGCTAGAGCTGACCCAGTGGCAGAAAACCTGTTCAGGCAATGATAAGAAAAATCATTTACTGGGCACATTAATTTAAGTTGTGGGAGCCGAGCTCTCCCTGGGTTGCCCATTGGATAAATGCTGTCAGGATATGCTGTGAGCTCTTCCAATGAGATGTAATAATTGAATTTGTTTTCATTTAATTTGGAGGGCCTTTAATTAAAAGCCAGGCTTGTGTGTGCAGAGAGATAAAGCCAGGCACACCGAGAATGGGGGTAATTTAGGTGCTGAATGCAGTAATTAATTGTAAATTCAGAGGTCATGAGACTGGCATTATCTTTGGGAAATCAGAACAGAGAGCTGGCCATCCGGCTGGAATAGGGGCTGAAGTAGCGGAAATATATGCTTAAGTGGTTTTCTGAAACCTTAATCACAATTACTGAGCAGTATGGAGGTTAATTTGCAAAGTTCATTAATCAGAAACATAAATATATCAGTGATCACCTGACGGAAGAGAACCTGGAATGTCATTTTCCAGCTACAATTTCCAAAACTCAGTACAGAAAAAGGTGCACACTCCATCTCCCAACTGTTCTCACCCTCCATCATCAAGCTGCTTTGAAATATTTCTCCTCTCTCAGAATATGCTGAAGCCTACCAGAAAAGTCTGCTTTCAGATAATATAAACATATCTTATAATGATGGGGCATGCACCAAGAATAAGCCCCAAAATAATCTTTAGGATATTCTATTAGTACCCAAGAAGCCGACACCTAGAGGTGGCATTAGAAGACAATGCTTGAATTAATGCCCAATTTTCATCTCTAGAGTTAGAACTTGAGGGTTATCTAGCCTCATCAATCTTCAGAATCTATTGTATTTCATGATATAAAGCAATAAAGTCAATGTTTGTGCTTACATGTGAGTTTCTACCTTGAAAAATGATATTCCATTAGATGCATATTTTGTGCTTCAGAGAGCATCGTTATGGAAGTATGTCCCAGAATGCAGTGGTGGAGGTGATAGAAAACTGCTACCGTCTGGTCCTCTGTGCAGGGGCAGAGATGAGATCATGGCACTGCTGTACTACATTGCTCAGGAATTCACAGCTGTTGAGCTCACTGTTAACAAAGACAGTGACTCTCTGAACAGAGATACTCATAACTACCTCTGCCCAGGATTACTTCTGGACATCTGCTACTTTCCATTCCTTCTTAATCAAGGTTCTAATCATTTCCCAGAAGATGGGATTTCACAGGTTGGAGACTTACCTTAGAGAAAGGGAACCAGACCAGGAAATTCCACCAAAGTTGTTTGGGGGTTCTTTTTAAATATATATGTTTTCATCTTTCTCTAGACCTCCTGAATCAGGGCCTCAAGGAACAGAGAAGTGCAGGTACTACTTCTGAATCACCCAGAATCACTGCTTCAGTAGCTAAACCAAGCTCTGAGCTCCTTCCACAAATCCAGTTCTGTGCATCTAGGCTGTGTTGCTAGAAGCTGAACACCTGCTGTGTGCCTGGCAGTTTGCAATCCTAGAATGTAATCATGACCTCTGAGGACTGGAAACTTTAATACCATCACCTCTCTGCCACTGAACAACCTTGTCTATATCTCTGCCAATCACTGCCTATCCTCTGCTGGGGCTTTATTTATTTCCACCTACTTATCTATAGGTTTCCTGTAGGTCCTGGCACACCTTGGACAGAGAATCAGATATCAGGCAGATCAAAAGGAAGGACAACAGAAGGAGGCTGTGACCCTTCAGAGCAGGAAGCATCACAGTATCTGCTTCAGAGATGGTGAAACTCGGGAATAGAAACAGTCTCGGGAACAGAGCACTGAGCGTTAGAGCCTGCGTGCCTGGTCATAAAGCAGTGTTCTGCTTGTTGTGCCAGGGCTTTTACAGGGCCAAGTGGTGAGTTTAAAAAATACAACAGGGGAAATAATGATCTGATTAAGAGATGATACAGGAAAATCTTTGGAGTGAGGTGTGGAAAGGTTGGTATTACCATGGAGGATATTTGCTCCATGAATAGATACTAAAAGCATCTTGCCTCTGGATGGGAGATTTGAGCAACAAAATTTTTCTAAGCCACATAATAATTACTACTACTGAGCTTTCATTAGAGCTATATACTCGATTCTTACATATGTATCTGTTTTTTTTAAATGTGTGTGTATGTGTGAATGTGTGCGCGCATGTGTATGTGTGTATGTGTGTGTACCACAGTACAAGCATGGCGGTCAGAGATCAGTTCTCTCCTTGTACCATGTGAATTCTGTGAATTGAACTGAAGTCATCAGACCAGGGAGCAAATGACTAACCGCCAGGTCATCCTGCATTGTCTCGTTGGCCTGAATTTCTCTGTCAAGTGTAAAACATATTACTTACTGGCCACAATATATAATTCATAATTGGATGGAAACAGTCACCCTGGTTGCTATCATAGTAAGAGATCTGAGCCAATTCAAAACAAGGACAATAGTTTTTAAGTTAAAGACTTAGTCAGTATTAAGCAACAGGAGATACTGGGTACAGTGCCAAGAACTGCATGGCCCATAGAGATCTGATATAGAATCTTGCTTTGGGATTGGAGAGAAGGCTAAATGACTAAAAATAATTTTGCTTTTGTAGAGAACCTGGGTTCTCTACAAATCAGCACCTACATAGTGATTCACAACCATCTGGAACTCCAGCTCTAAGAGATCCATGGCCCTCTTCCTACCCAGCAAGCACAAGACACATGTGTGGTCCACATACATACATAAAGGCAAAACACTCACACACAAAATAAAAAAATAAATCCTTAAAGGAAAAGGATTTCTTGCTTTGGGGACTTGACAGTCTAGTCAGAGAGACAGAAAACATTACAACATATGAGTCCCGTAATCATGAGAAATGCCCAGTGCTCTGAGAACATATGGGTGGGCCATCTACCTGTAGACAGAAGATGGTCAGGGATAAGCCAAGGAAAGATGAGCTGAAGATGAAGAAGTAATGAGGAATGAAATAGTGAAGACTGAGAGGACAGATCATGCCAGGGCTTGGGGATGAAAATTAAAGTGGTGAAATTCAGGAACCTGGGATGGTCTGCTGTGAAAAGGGCTTACACACAGCCTAGAAGAGCCACCACCAAGTGGTACACTAGGACAGCGTATGAGCAATCAGACAATGGATGGCCTTAAGGTTCCTCTTTGAGGTCTATTGTCAGATGCTTATCCAATACTCCTCTGATAGCCCTACAACCACCCCTCCTGAGGCCTCCAGTGATTTGCTTGTGATGAACCTATTACTGGAGAAAGGCAGGCCAGGAGATACCTCTGCATTTAGCTGCTTCAAGGAGCCATGCATTCAGGATGTCTTTTTCTCTAGGTTGTAATTGCTCCCTTGAGAAGGGTTGCAAGGTTGTGAGGTATGCGTTGGCTTCCCTTACTGTCTGGCTCTATTTTGGGAACCAGTTTAGAAGATGTGGAGGGGGGGGTTGCTTTTCCCTTTCCCCTTGAGTGAAAGCATACATATGTTAAGGGAAAAAAATCTCATTCCCATTGGCTCTTTTGATGTTGCTGGGAGACAAAGCATGCAGTAACAAGTCTCCAAATGGGCTCTAAAGAAGAAATATATTTTAAATAAAGCCCTAAAGCAGAAAACATCACTTGGCGATTTGTTGTATGTTCTGATTCTCCTCTGCCTGCTGCCAGAAGAGGCTTCATGTAAAAAAGAAGCAATTCAGAATAGCCCCCAACTTTTTAGAAATAACAGAACTACTGACCCCTTACCTACACTAATAATGAATGTGCTTTCAAATCCAAACATGGTCCCCTGTAGTTACCCAACACTTTCATTCTTCCTTCCAGCATTCTTACTCTGAAATTTCTATTGGTTAGACCTACAGCTGGGGGAAGTCCCTCACAGTACTCTGAAGAAAGAAATGAATGTCAAAGTGAGGCAAATATATCAAACTCCCAAGCTTGAGTAGAAGATACAATATCCTTAGACTTCTAGGACTAACGGGAGCATGCATAACGGTTGCCAACAGTGGGAGGGACACACTAAAAGCTTGGTGGGGTACAGACTCAAAATGGAGCTTAATGTGATTTAGCTTTTAAAAGCATATATGATCTTTAGTCCACATCTGATTTTCTGAAGCAAGGCTCACAAGCGCTCTTAGACCCCATCATTATTTTAAAGGATTAGCAGAGCCCCAGAAATTCTTTTCTGCACTTGCCTTTTAAAGCACCATTAGGAACCAGTGCAGTCCTGGAATGAGTCTTCTAAGAAAAGGAAGCCAGGCCAAAGGAGGCCAGGGGCAGCTAGAAGTGGCAGGAAGAAGCCCTCAGGGTGGGATGCAGCTAACCAGGCCTGACTCACTGGTCCTTGCTGTTGGATTAAGCTTCTCTCCTTGTATAACACAGCTCCTGTATCTGGGCTCTATTACCCCACAGTCTTAGTAGCATTTCACCTTATAGTGTTTAAGTACATTGTTTTGTGCTATTATCATAATAAACCTAAGAGATAGTGGGTAGATGTTACATTATAGCATCAATTTATCAATGATCAAATGCCAGGTTCAGCAAGGAAAGCCCAGAGCAAAGCTCAACATTGATCAAATACTTGGTTTTCGTGTGCTTCTGTGGTAGCAATAATAGGATGGTGCATCTCCACTCAACTGTAGCCTTTTCTTGTTATCTTCAAGTACATCCATCAATGTAAGACAAAAGGAAAGGACAGTGTCTTTCCCTCACACAAAAAGGATCAGTGGACATGATGCCTGTCACCTTGAATGTCATCAAAGAAGCTACATACCTATCATCCCTCCAGATTTATCTGCTCATTTAGTACAAGACACTTTCAGTTGGCTATTGTAGAAAAGATGCAATCACGGCAGCCTCCCCCAGGGGTAGGGATGAGGAAGTCCACAGGAATGATGGATGCATTTCTAGAACTGTGGTCCTGAGTATGGTTACAATTCCTAGACCTGAAGGAGGAACTGTTGCTAGAACAGTGACCTAGAAAGAGCTTTGAGAAAGGTACAGTCATCAGGAGGGGAAATGTGGTCTCTTGTTGAAGAATGACATTATCCCATAGGTACTCAAGAAGGAGAACCAGGAAAGGAAATAGTGAAACTTGATTTCCTTCTTCCAAATTCCACTGCCATTCTCCATTGTCCAGACCAAAGAGAAAGCATACTAGGTCAAAGGCCACACTGCGCTGGGTAATACAGTCAGCCACAGAGAACAAGATGTCTAGAAAAGAAATGTCTTTCCTTCAACATGGTCACATTATTTCCTTTCTCAATGGAACCTTCTTTTTGTAGTGTATTGTCTATAAATAACAAGGCTTATGGTTACTGCAAGCCAAGTATGGAAGATAAACATAAAAAGCAATGAGCTTATACCCCCTACTCCATACCCCAGTAAAACCTTTCAGACTAGTTTATTATTTGTGTTTTCTAAATATTCCAGCCTTGGTTTTTTAGAAGGAAAATGCTGAACAGACTGTTGGAAGTAAGGGATATCTGGGGAGCTCTGCCTGGGAGGATAAGGCCTGTTTATTGGCTGATTGTGATATTTAGAACGAAATGTCCTAAAGCTGAAAATTTGACTTGACTTGAGGAAAATCAAGGGCTATTCTTGATCCAACATATGTTTTACTTCCTTTTATCTTTAGTAGTTAACAGATTATACTTGGAAGCCATGACTTTTATGAGGTAGACTGTGACTTAGAATCTTTACTACAAAAGTTAGGTGATGGGCTAATAGGTTGGGTGACTGTCAACAGAATGGAGGCCTAACAGTAAATACTTAGCATAGCCAAGTTTTGAACAAGGTGGGATCTGGGGAAGGCAGTAATGACTGGGGGGAATTTGAGAGCACAGAGAGTTTGACCAAGGTGACAAGATGCTATAGGCCTCCCTAGAGACCAGCAGAAAGCCCAGAGGTCCAAGGGTCAAGTGGGAAACGACTGTTACAGTAGGCATAGGAGACTACTGGAGCTCAAAGTCCATTTCCCTAATTTCATCCAATGTCCTTTGCAAGTGGGAAGAAAGCTGAGCATCTCTGCCCACTCATAATGGCATTTTATGTAGCCCGACAGACCCAAAGACTGGGTGCCTATACTTCCTCTCCTCTTCTTCTCTCCTTGACTCCAAGCCTGGGGACTTGTCCAGCAATGGGAGCTTACTTTCTGCCACTAGAACTGTGCTTAATTAAACATTTTAATTAAAACCTACAAGAGTGATTGTGCCCGTCGGGTGTGAAAGGAAAGCTAATAAAGTTCTTTTCATTCGGTCCAAGGACATGCCACTGGGGACAGAAGAGCCTTGGAGCAGAGGGACCAAGCACTGTGGTGTGCTCCTCCCCAGACCAGAGTAATCAGGGAGAAGTGCCTTTCTTTGTCTCTCCTCCCTATAGTTATCTAAATTCACATGCTCACTCAGAAGCGTGGCAGATGGAAAAGAACCCAGTCACAGTCATTCCCACTCATTCTTGTGTTTTCCATCCAACAGCTGCCTACATCCAGCCTACATACACAAAACACATTGATTCTTGCTGAGGGATGTGACCCTGGTTTGGGCAAATCATTGTATGTATCAGTGTGCTGACCGTGGTAGAGTCAGGCTACAGAAGCCTCCCTGGCTGACGGCGGGAGCTCTCAGCCTCTGTACTTAGTGAAGCCTTGGTAAAGATTTGAGGCTTGTGGAGTATTTTCAGAAGGCCGAGGCCCTCCTGAAGCTGAAAATAGGGAGAGACACACTGGGAGAAAAACTCTGACCGCATCACCGCATCTACACATAGTGATTCCTCCATGCACACAGCAAACATGCGAGGGGCTGTTGTTGTTATCTGTGGACATATATGCTGGTCTGGACGTACAGTGTTAGCAAAAGAAATTCAATGACTTTCCTCAGTTTACAACTGTTTCACATGAGTTTAAGTGGAATCGGCCCCATGGGCTTACTTTACGTAAAGCTGCAGACTTTCAGAAGCAAACAATTTCGTCTTTAATGATTTCCCCCAAGAAACTCACTTAACATCTGGGGATTGAGAATTTCCAGTTCCTGGCTCTTCATTGTCTCATGAGCATAAAGATTTGAACAGGCTGCACCATTTAAAAGCACCTCCTCCATTTAATCATTTCTTCCATGGTTCTCTGTACCTTCTACCCCTTGCTGGCTGTGACTTCTAAACTTGGACTGTTTACTTCTAGAAACACAGACACAGAACTGGGCCCCAAGACTGGCATCAGTTCCTACACGTTACCAAATGATAAAGAGGAAAATTTTGTGCTTAACACAGAAGATGTGTTGATGGAATTTCCTCAGTAACTTTGACGAGAGGATGTAAAGAGGGAGTTAGGGACATGTGAGAGATGTGGAGTGATGCTTCGCCATCTCACCATATGAGTAATCACAAGAAAGATACAATAACATGGAGTTTCATTGTATAGATCTGAGAGGAGCCCAGGTTTCTACATTTCAAGTCAAGCTTTAAGGGCACAGTGCAATAAAGACATATGCTCCAGAAACAAAGCCAGTGTGTGGATGAGCACCAACGAGGAAGATGACCACTGCCCAGTGTAGACAGGACAATGGTCCACTGAGGATTTTGTGTCCTAATCCTCAGAATCCATAAATATATTCCATTACATTTTGGCAAATAGGGCTTTGCAGATGTGATCAAGAGTAGGAGCCTGGGATGAGATCTTTGCTTGCCCAAGTAATCCCAATGCAATCACACCAATCCTTAAAAATAACACAGATTTCCTAGGCTGAGTCATGGTGACATGCTGAGGAATGGATGCCCATTTGCTTAGAAACCAGTGTGCAAAGACAGGAATGAGGCCTCTAGGAGCTTCTGTTGATTCCAAGCTGATAGCAAGAAGGAAATTGAATGTTCCTATCTTAACGCCATGGGAAGCTGAAGTCTTGTAATGAACAAAAGTGATCCCCATAAAGGAGCACAGGCTTGTCTGTACTTTAATTTTTCCACACTGAGACCTATATGAGACTTCTGGTCATCAGATAATAGGTTTGTGTTGCTGAAGTCACTAAATATTTTTTGTTAGGCTCTTAGCACGCCATAAAACTAATATACTACCCATCTGTTGGCCATTCAAGGATAAGAAGACACTCCTCATTGTCAGAATAAAAGATGGCCTAATTCCTTTCTAGCACTTTTATATAATGTATTAACTATGCACAGCAGAGAGAAAAAGAATGCATGCCAAGCTTTCATCATAATCATACCAGAGTTTCTTTAATATTATTTTATGTTTCAAACTTCTTGGCAGAAGTTAAAATGTCTTCATTACCTGTCTTTGCTCACTTGTCCAGTCCATCTGTCAGTGTGGCCTTCTCTGTAATCAAACTAGCTCCACCAACTTACTCATGACCCAAGCAGGAAATGAGTGGATAAAGCCAGAGAACTTCGTGAGCTCAACATCAAGATGTGAGAGGCATGGAAAGGGTTACACCCGGGGAGATGTCGCGGGAGCATGGAAAAAGTGAGATAGACTCCCCAAAATGGGCCAAAACAGGGAATGGTGTGAGCAGGTGGCAGTGAACAGGAAATCAGCCAGACTTATTAGAAGAGTCTAGAGGTTCTATGGGCCACCAATGGACTTTGCTTTACAAAGCGTGAGTCTTCAATGCCAACCTTAAATTCTAGCCTTGCCTAGGCTCCCCTGACAACTCCTTATCACAGGCTTGGGATTCACTCCGCTATTGTCAACCTGTGTTATTCTGTTTCTCTTGGCTGCCATAACAAATATTGCACATGAGTATTTAAACAAAAGCATTATAGTCTTTTATTTTTTCTGGAAAAAAAAAGAAGTCCATGGTTAATGCATCAGCTGGACGGGCCTTTCTGAGGCCTATCTCCTTGGCTTAGCTGTGGCCTCCTTCCTGTCATGCCCACATGCTGTCACCCTTTTGTCAGTGTGATGAGGGTATAGCCATTTTATTTTACTTGCTTTACAGCTTTATAATGCTTTATAGCTGAGGTGCTAGAATTAGAACATGGACATAGACATTTTATCTTTTAAATTAATTCTTTGAGAATTTCATACAGCATATTTTACCATATAATTTCCTGTCCCCCAACTCTTTTCTTCTTCTATCATCTCAAAATTCATGTTCTTTCTCTCTCTTAAAAATAATAGTAACAATAAAAAGAACACTGATAAATATGGTGTTTCTTTTGTGTTGATCAGCTACACCTAAGCAAAAGGCCCACCATGGGGTGTGGTTGATGACAGTATCACTTCACTGAAAACAACTGATATCTTCCCAGAAATTATCAATGGCAAATAGTTCATTAGCTACTGGTGGGACTCTACCCACTTCCCCTCCTTCATGCAAGATTTTGTGTGTGTGTGTGTGTGTGTGTGTGAGAGAGAGAGAGAGAGAGAGGGAGAGAGGGAGAGACTTGAATTTGTGCAAGTAACATGCATGCTGTCAGTCTCTGAGTTCAAACATATATCAAACTTATTGTGTCTGGAAAATGCTGTTTCCCAATAATTGTTCACCATCTTTAGCTCTTAAGATATTTGCACCCTGTTACATACATATATATGTATTTATGTATATATCCCTATATCCCTGAGACTTGAGGTGAGGCATGTGATGAAGACATCCCATTCATGGCTGAGAACTCCAAAGTCTCTTGCTTGCTGCATGTTGTCCACTATGGGGTTTGGTGTTAATCACCATCCACTGCAAGAAGAAGCTTCTTCATTGAAGGCTGAGTGATGCACTGGTCCATAGGTATAGTAATAAGTCATTATATGTGCTTTATTGCTAAGACATATAAATTTTACATGGATGTGATTTATACTATAAATTTCAGAGTATTGCTCATTTTTTTGTGATGTTTTTAATGAAAGAGGTCTTCCAAATGGCTAATTACTTCAGACATTTATGCTGAAACTATCTGTGTACATTTAATTTTTTTATTGGACCATGTTACTGAACAAGAACCATTAGTAGTAGCTAAGTTTCATTCATTTTCTTACATTCAAAGCTCAAGATCTCATCTTCCACTAATTCCTGAATATGCTTGCCCACTACAGAAAGGTCCTACATCTTAAACTCTAGTGGACTGTTTTGCAAGTGAGGGCATATTTTTATCTTGGTATCCCTGTCAAGTATTTTCATCTTTTTTTTTTTTTATAAATGTTTGATGTAGAGAGATCTTGTTTCCCTGGTTTATACAGTAGTTTCCTTTGAAACAATAGCCATGACTCTGATGCTGTCAAGTTTCTTATATGGATTCACTTGGCTTCCAGATTCCTGGACTGTCCGCATTTAATCTGGAGCCAACAGGAAACTTGAAGAGCTATGCCTTCTTTATTCTGCCCCAAAACAGCTGCTGGAAAAGCACTATGTAACAGGGACCAACAAATGAGGGAAAGTGGACAATATCTCATCACCCCAAATCTTCTCCATCTTACAGGATATCAGAAAATAGGACAAGATAATAGATAGTCTGAAAAAACTGCAGTTGGAAAAGAGAAACAGCACGAAGTGATGTAGTAGTTATTTTTATGTAGCTGCGGCTAAAATACCAGAAAAGAAAAACTTAAAACTTGTAAGATGTATTCTGTTTCAAGTTTCAGTGGTGTCAGCCTGTCAAGAAGGAAAGGTTCAGGGTGGGACAGAGCAGTTCCCATTAAGGTGGCCAGAAAGAAGAGAACAGGATGCAGGAAAGGACCTGTGTTCATACAGTCCCCAGGAACATGTCTCAGCAACCCATTTCTTGAACCTAGATCTACTTCCTGCTCTCTGACATCTCTCAATAATGCTATTGTTTTATGAATCCACTAAGGAATTAGCACTTTCCTGAGAGCAGAGCCCTTACAACATCAGCTCAGACACATAATAGCAGTGTGTTATAGTAATCCTCAAAAAAACTCGCAATTCTCCCCAGTTATCAGCAGATTAGCTATTAGAATTACATATCTGAAATGGAAGTAGTATGCGAGCAACAATATCTAGCTTAGTCTTTTCCAACAACTCTAAAAACAAGAGTCACTACTCTCCTTTTATAGATGAAGAAACTAAAATATAAGGAGGTTCAATGCTTTGCCAAAAGCTACCAAGTCACTGATATGAATAATTTAAACTTCATGTCTCTGCTAGCAGGACACTGGGAAGGAGACCAAACACTGAATATTCCTTAAAGGCCATACTTTGTGCATAGATGATGCTTAATTTGAGAAACATCTGAACAAGTGCTGATGGAGATCCAGAGGAAGGAATAGGTTACTCTTCTTCAGCAAATCAGGCAAAATCTGAGAATATCTTCAGACACAATTGTAGCATCCTCTGCTGAAAAAAAATGTGGGAAGAATGATCTCAGCAGACAGAGCTGCCTGAACAAAGAGCACTACCTGGGAAAAATGTCATCCTTGTGTGTGTGATTGGGGAGTCCAGAGGAAGAGTGGACACCAATGCAAACCTCTTGGCTTTGGTCACACTTGGCTGATGTAAGAGGTTCAAAAGGGTAGGTCACTCATGGCCATAACTAGACTTGGCTTTGCGAGCTTCTGGATTCAACATAGAAGACAAATACAAGAGTTATTTAAAAAGAGAAATAACTAAAAGTTGAAGGGTGATGGGTGAGTTTTAAAAATGAGGAAGAAATTTTAAATGGCTTCTCTGTTTCTAGCAAGTGTGGCTGAGGCAACATTAGTCATATTTGGGAGAAAATAGTTGTTTTTACTTTAGAATCTGTGCAGTGCCCAGCACATGCTGGCACAGGCCTTGGTCCCAAGAGTAAGGTCCCTAAGAACAATTTGCTAAACTTGGCACAGTCAGACTTATCAGAGTGAATTTAAAGTTTCTGGAATTATAGAAACTAAAGATTAAACACTGTTGTTGTTAAAATCAAATTATGTAAAGTTTGGATTAGGCTAATTGCATTTTAAAAGGCGGTGAATCCTCAGCAGCCACTACTTCTTCCTAATTATCCTACCACACTTCATGCTCCCTGTGTTTTTCAAGTGATGTACATTTCCTCCAGATGGTGAAATGTTCTAGAAAGATACAACTCTGTGCAGTTCTTGCAAGTCCTATTGAGCTATATCAAACTCATAGCCTGAAAGTGATCATAATTAGGGTGTTTATCCACAAAGATCAGCAAATACTGCAAACCAATGCTTACTGTTCACTGTTACAATGAAGAATGACAAAGAAAATGTTAGTAATAGATATTAAAGGTAAAGAGGTCTAATAACTACCACACCATGAACAATATAAAAATTATGTAAATATTCATTGAGTGTTCAAAAATCATTATGTGATTTAGCAAAGAAGTTGTTCAATGTTTACCAAACCAATGTTCTGACAGGCAGCCTTGTTTCTCTTTCATCTTCATATAAATGAAAGTGTCGACCTGTATCCACATCAGCACTACACTTGTTCATGATAGATTGGCAACAGCTGTAAGATCTTTGCAAAAATCAAAGACTTTTTCCAGAATGAATTAACTTTATTGAATTTACAAGACCATTGTATAGTCATTATTTGTAAATAATGTGCAATGTGTCCTGTGCCGTGGTGTGTTTTGCATTGCTTTAAGGAAGTATTTGAGGTTTATGCATTGCTTTAAGGAAGTATTTGAGGTTTATGCTTTATAAGTAAAGCTGTTTCTCTCTCTCTCTCTCTCTCTCTCTCTCTCTCTCTCTCTCTCTCTCTCTCTTTCTCCTGTCTCTCTCTCTCTCTCCCTGGCTGTCCTGGAACTCATGAAGTTTGATCTGTCTCTGCCTCCCTTTGTTAACAGCTCTGAAGGCCTACGAGATTGGCCAAGCACCTGTGGAGCTCTGGAGACAGAAGTCCTTATGGCAAATAGGATGGCAAGGCAGAGGGAAATGTGAAATGAGATCCAAGGGGAGGGGCCAGGCTACTAACCAAGAACTTTACTAGAACCAAAAGATCTGCCTTAATCTCTTATGAGTAGAGCACCCATGACCTACTTGCCTTGCAATAGGCCTTGACTCATCAGCTTAACATTGCCACAATGGGTAGCAAGATTTTTTTTCCCCATTAACTTAAGCTTTTGAAATTATAATTTAATTACATTTTTCTCTTCCCTTTCGTCCTTCCAAACCCTCCCTTAAAATCCTCCTCACTCTCCTCCAAATTCATGACCTTATTTTTTACTAATTGTTTTGCATGCAAATACGTGTTTAGACATAGATTTCTAAATATAACTTATTTAGTGTATATCCTGTTACCTGTGTGTTTGTTTTCAGGGTTGACCATTTGGTACTGGAAAACCAGTTGGTGTGCTCTTACCACAACCTTGGAGGATGCATCCCCTTGTGTCGGCCATAAAGCCTTGCTTAGGTAACTAACCTTTGCTTGTTTCTGCCTGTAGGTCTCCAGAACAAATGTTGGCATTTCTTAACTGGAAATTGTTCATAATAATATTCTTACGTTAGTCAAATCTTGAGTTTGTTTTTATTTTCATTACTCTGTGTTTTTTTCCCTTGTGTGTTTCTACTTCTTTAAAACTTTTATGATTGGCTTTCTGGCCTCTTTGCTATTAACGACTTCTCCTAATTTAGATACATCTGCAGATGTCATTAACATGCTATTTACTCCCTCATTAACATGAAAACATTACCATTTATCATTATCTTGGTAATGATCATGGGACTAAGGGTGTGGGAGCCTTAGGAAGTTTTGCTTCTAATCAGCAAGTTGAAAAGGATGAGTCTAGACAGGCCCTGAAATGTATAACAGGGCTTGGGGATGGAGGTTTACAGAGTAACTAGAATTTAGCCTCCAAGTTGAAATTCAATAACTTCTAACATGGTATTATTTCAAACCCAGGAACACAAGAGGATCTCACACCAAGATAATATTGGTGTGTCCTGGCAGCCACAACCACTTCTATTTTTATCAGTGTCCCATGAGCCTTCAAGGTAAACAGTAAAAAGAATCACAGTGGCTGCTAATTGGTGTTGAAAATAAGATCTTTGATCCAGGTAGGGGTAGAAGGAGAAAAGAGCTGCGTGAGCTCAAATTCAACTAGATTGGAGGGTGCTGTGGGCTCTGGCTTTCATCTAGACATCCTGTTTGATTGTCTGCAGGCAAGTGTAATTTATATCAACAGGTCATTGCTTCACAAATTTTCCCAAATTTGTCTTGTTAGTAACACACACACACACACACACACACACACACACACACACACACACACACACACACACCAGATTAGAAATAGACATCTAGATTTGAATACAGTGGTAGCCCTTAGTTGCATAGGGAAGGGCAGGGTGCAGAGTCTGGCTGTCCAGACTGACTTCCCACTGTTGAACCTCAGCAGAAAAGCACCTTCAGATACTGTTCCACCACAGAGAGAAATCCAGCCAAATAGCATCCAGGAAGACCAGATAGCAAAGGAAGACTGGGATGTAGGCTTATCATGTGGGGAATTGTAAGAAGAGACTTCATTGAGTCTGCTTCCCATTTCATTTTTAATGAAGCAAAATTGAGTTTATTAAGCAAAGATTTTTAAGGTATATGTAAGCACAAGTATATGAGAGATGAGTTGGAGTTTAAAATAAAGGCCAATAATACCCACATAAGAAGAAGTGTGGGCTTCCTAAGAAGGGTTACCCACTATTACGTCTTGGTAGAGTTCAGATATATAACAAAAATTGCTATTTTTACACGTTGCTTTTTTTTCTCCTCAGTCCTCCACAATCAATGCAAACTATAGAATTGAGCTTCAAAAAGGAAAATGGGAATTATTGAATGTTAAGATCCAGTCATTCACTGTTAGGTTGTTGCAGATCTAAATGAGCCCTTTATTTATCAACCCTTGGCTTCCTTCTCACATGTAGAAAGTCACTCCTACCTTACAGTGTTTACTGCTATGGGTATCAACTCTTTTCTACAAGCACCCTGGAAGGAACAACCACAGGCCAGCTCTGCAGCAGCCTGTGTGAATTCCTGGCCCCAGGAACTAAAAGAAATAATGATTACTTCTAGCTTAAGCTCTTAGCTGGGGGAAGGAGGAAGTGTGTTATACAACACTGCATTCTCTGACCAACAATGAGCAATGGCTGCAGCAGGAGTGACTAAAGAGAGGTAAGGGAGATTAAATGATTTAGACTGACTGATTAAGCCATGTTCATTTATAATAATCTAGCAGTTACTCATGAACCCAATACCCAGAGCAAAAAGACTTACAATAATCTATATGTAATTAATCATGTGATATCCTTATGCTACCTCATTTACTACTGCTAGTGGAGCAAGTCCCATGTTACCTCCATATTATAAATTAACTATGTTGTCACGTTTTTTCACTTATATGGATATTGACGTTGTACCAAGCCTTACTATTCTGAACAGGGTGACACCTGAAACACTTAAATATCCCTTTATTGCACATTCAGATTTAAGGAGTTGAATTAATGAAATGAATGTATAATTTTTTCATAGTAATTTGTCCTTGTTATAAATTTATATTATATTTTTGATTATTGGGGAAATATGTCATAGCATATTTGATATTGAAGATCTAGACCAGTTTGAGATTTCAAGTCTATGTAATAAGGCGTTTTATCATAAATATGGTATGTGCTTCAAATTATTTGACTACTTTAAGGAAACTAAACAAAGCTCACAACACATTTCTATAGAGACATTAATATTGCAATATAGTTTTCTAGCTTCTCCCATGAAAGAGCATCTGATTTTTTTGTACATGTATCAGCAGCTGCTTTTCTGGTTTCCCTCCACACTTTGCATTTGTAATCTTCCTCCTAGTCATTCTGAGGTCTCCTATGCAAACAGTCCCATCTCCTAAGCATCATGTTCATGTATACCACTCATAATTTATATGTCTCTAACATCTTAATCCTTTTCTCATTACATTGAAACTCTCAGTGAAACTTTGAGAATAGGTATTGATAGACAGCTTCTTTTTAAAATCAAACGTTTCAAACTTTTCTGACTCAGTATCATACTTACTCTACAAGTTTTGTTCGTCTGTATTATGTCTTAGATATTTATAATGGGTAATTTTATGTCAATTGGGCCCTAAACTACCCAAATATCTGGTTAAATGTTGCTACTAATTCTAAAATTATATTCTTGATAACATTAATTTGGTAAAGCAGATGATAGTAATGTTAACCTTGAGTAAATAAAGTACTCAAGGTTATCATAAGCCCATCATAACATGAGTGGTCCACATCCAATCAGCTGATGGTCCAGAGCAACAACAACAAAAAATCCTCTCCTGACAAAGAGAATTCTCTAGTAGGTTGCATTCAGGCTCCATATGAACATCAGCATGCCATTTTTCTCTAGTCTGCTGGCCTGTCTTGAAGATTTTAGGCTTTCTAGGCTCTACAACTTCATGAGCTTTTTCTATATAATAAATCAGATTTGTTATATTTATGTATCTATATAAGCTGTATATCAACTTCTAGTTTTTAAACATTTGTTTTCTCTCATCTATTGCTGGCACTGAAGGGTCTACTGTTAATTTAATTCTTATTTTCTCTGTATGTTTTTAAAATTTTCATTTTTACAGACTTAATGTTCTTAAATGTCATTATGATTCCATGAATTTTTTTCTCTTTTCTCTGTCAATCCTTTTTATCTTTAATATTTTACTGATATTTTATTTCTAAATATGCATCCTATCAAGTATTTTTTCATCTATATTCTCAAAAAATGTGTCATTGTTGAGATTGTTACTTTCCAGATGTAACTGTTTTCATCTTTATGTTTCTTAACATTTTAAAAACATATTCCGTATTCCACTGTTTGTCTCTCTTCTCCTGTACTGAAGAATTGCTCAGTATGTTGTTACAGTGGGTCAAGTGACTTCTCAGTTATAGCATTCTGATTATTTCTTTTGCTTTTTAAAAACTTGACTATTATACTTTTTATACTCAATATTCCTTTTTATGCTTTTTCTGTTTTTTTTTTTTTGCCTTAACTCAAATTGCTATTATTTCCTATGTTTTTAGTTCATCAAAGTAATTTTAATTTTTTTCGGTTCTGCTATTTGCACACTATTCTGTTAGATAGAGTACGGTAAATTTCTTTTGAAACAATCATACTTTCCAATATGCATGAGCTCCTTTCTCAGGGATTTGGCAGGAGTCAGGCCCAGACTACTGGCAAAGGCCAGATTGACAAATTCAGTCTCTGAGGCTCTGGTGAAAGAGAATGTGATATGGAGAAAGACCATAGAAAACCACTATTGCCCCACATACACAGGGTGCCAATGAAACCTAACTAAGCTGAATAGGGAAAGCTGCATTACAGGAAAAGACAACTTACATTGTAGTCCATCCTGACTTGTTTTGCCATTCCCTGAAAACACATTGCCCCAGTAAAATGATCTGAGCTATTGTACCTTTATTCTGGGAGTCACTGCTAGGTACAAATAAGTATAGTAAAATGGAGGCACTAGGAGTCCATAATCCTTCCTTGATTTTTATCCCAGCAAAGTCATGCTAGCCTGCCTTTTCTCTTTGGCCACAGGTACCTGTGTATAAGCATCACTGTAAATCTATTTTATCTGCCATCATTGCGAAAGGAGATCTTGGGGGAGCTGCCTGTGGACATCCTCATTCAATGTCTTTCTTGCACCATTAGATTTTTTAAACAATTATTATGCCACTGGCAACCTCAAATACACAAAAGCACCCCAAGTCCCTCAAAATTCGAACCTTTATATGTTGAGAATCTGTTGATAGTAGAGACAACCTGTCATAGTACAAGATGTCTTCATCTGTTTTGTGTTGTTACAAGTTGCCTGATGGTGGATAACTTTAAAAGAAAGAGATTTATTTGACTCATGGAGTCTAACAGCTGGTGATCTTAGAAAGCATGGTGCTAGCATATGGTAAAGTATGCTGGCTTCCTGATAACCAGAAGAGAAGCAGGAAGCCCACAGGCAGTATAAAAGCAAGGCAGTGAGTGGCTGGCCTCCTTTTCACTTCAACCCTTCTCTAGAAAACTCATTCCCTCCTAGCAGACCTGAAACCCTTCCCCCAACCCCAAGACAGAATTAGTCCATTTGAATACTCTGGGACCTGGTGAATCACTGCTGTGCCTTACCTCTTACAAGTTCCATTTGCTACATGGAAGGCAAGACTGCAGCACTTGAACCATTAAACCAGAGCACAAAATCAAACAGGTTCATTTTGAAATAGAAAGAATACTTAACTCAGCTAACCCAGTTCCTAATTCAATGCATATGAAGTCCCCCTGTCTCACTGAGGATAGTCAGGACTACTGAATGAAGTGGCTGGTGGTAGACCCCTGACAGAGGCAGAAAGGTCCTGGACTGGTGTCTGTGTGCTCCCACCCATTCTGCAGTGCTCTATCCAGGGACATTCTAACATTTCTCTTATTTCCCAGATATTTCCCCCACACCTACAGGTTTGCTCCAGAATTGAGAAGTGGTCTTTTAGTGGCCTTTCAGGATTTTGTAAACTCCATTTAGCAGTTTATCTCTCTTCTCAGACTTGCAGTTCTTATCTTCAGCACTCAATTATGTCCTGGATCATTTTACTTGTCTCTTTCTGGAGTTTTTTCATCTTTTAATTTTGTCTTTTGTTTCAGTATTTAGAATTTTAAACAAAAGAAAAAAAAAGCTCTGATTTCTTTCCTTTTGATTGTCCCACCCGTTGACCACAGGGCTGTGCCTGTTACTAAGTGTAACTGGGCAATATTTCCAGGATTCTTTCCCAACTGAAGGCTCGCAACTGACATGTACCTCTAGACAAATATTTACATCTCTACATGGATGAACTCCTGGCAATGGAGGTCATAAAAATTTTTCAAAGCAGAGAAAAGAATGATTCATGAGGAATCTTAAAGGAATTCTTATATCTCATGAAATTCTTCACAGAAATAGAAAAATAATTCTAAAATTCATACTGAACAACAAAAGACCCTGGATAGGCAAAGCAATCCTGAGCAAAGCAAACAATGCTGGAGTAATTAGCATACCAGATTTCAACCTATATTACAGATCTAAACTAATCAAAACAGCACAATACTTGCACAAAACAGACATGTAGCTCAATGGAATGAAATAAAAGACCCAGATAGGAGTGTATGTAGTCATCTGCTAATGACAAAGACACCAAAAAATATACTGGAGAAAAGATCATCTTCAAGAAATGATGCTGGGAACACAGGATGTCCATATATAGAAGAATAAATTTAGATTCTTATCTATCTTTCTGAACCAAAATCAATCCAAAATAGATTAAAGATCTGCATGTGAAACTCGAAACACTGACATTGCTAGAAGAAAACATGGACAGTACCCTACAACGTGTAGTTGTAAGAAAGGACTTTCTGAATAGGAGTCATTTGCCTAAAATCAAGGCCAATAGAGACAAACTGGAACATATGAAACTAAAAAGCTTCTGTATAGCAAGGGAAACAATTGAATAAAGAGAGGGCCCTAGACTGGCAGAGAATCTTTAACAGTTACACATTTGAAAGAAGATTAACATCCAGAATTTACAAAGAACTACAAATAAAAGAATCAAGAAAACAAACAACCCAACCTAAAAATGGCCTAAAGTCTGAACAAAGAGAATTCTTAATAGGAGAAATAACAATGGCTAAGAAATATCTTTAAAAGTGTTCAACATTCTTAGCAATTAGAAAAAATGTAAAATAAAATCATGTTGAGAATTCATATGCCCCAGTCGGAATGGTTAACTCCCACCTCCCCCCCTCAAAATCCCAAAACCCAAACCAAAACACTGACAGAAAATAATGGGGAGGGCGTTGTAGAAACAAAACATTTACAATTGATGAGACTGCAAATTGGTGTATGCACTATTGAAAGAATCATGGAAAATTCCCAAAAACATAAAGGTAAATCCACCACGTGACTCAGTTACACCACTCCTTAGCATATGCCCAAAGGACTTGATATCTTACTACAGAGAAACTTGCTTAACCATATTCATTGCCACTTTTTTCATATTAGCTAGGAAATAGAAACACCCTCAACACCCTTCAACTGATGAATGGATAAAGAAAATGTGGTACATATACATGATAACTCAGCTATAAAGAAAAACAAAATCATTAAATCTGTAGGTAAATGGTAATACTAAGTGAAGTAAGCCAAACCCAGAGAGACAATGCCACTTATTCTTTTTTATTTGTTGATCTCAGCTCCAAATGTGCCTGTGCATGTGCTCATGTATATTGAAGTTACACCACAAAGATTGATAATGCTTCCTAAAGAGCCAAAGATGATCTAACAAGACCCCAGTGCTCAAGTCTAAGATGCCTGCCTTCAAGTTATTGGTCAGAAGAGTCAATGAGACTTCCAAAATAATATAGATGATTGCAGATGTTGCCTTCAGTTGCCTCCTAGTACTTGGTAGTAAGATCTATTGCTGAAGAAACCACTCATTTATTTCTGTGAGCCAAGGAATTTGAGGAACTGGGCTGGAAGCCTTAGAAGGTGATATGTAAATTCCTACAGGAGACAAGCAATCAACACTCCTACCCAACAATAAAGTCTATGAACCATCACAATGACAACTCCATTAGTACATCATCAATGGTACAATAGTGGCACTTTTGTCTTAACAGTAACCAATAGCTATCTAATAGGACTGAGAAGGAAATTCATCTCTGGTAGTATAAACCTACCAACCACCTATAGTTAGAAAGTTCATATACCCTAGAAGAAGAACCTACAACTTTTGTTTTTGTAAACCAATATACTTTCTAACTGTGTTATTAATCCCTATACCCACAGGTAAGTATAGCTATCACCTCTCATCAAAGAAGTCATATTACAGATGTTCACAACTGGTGAAGTATAGAAAAATAAGTGACTGTGGTATCTAGCCTCAACTGATGCATCTATGATGCAACCCCTTCATCTAAGACTCAAAGATATTGTTGAAGAACACTTTAAAAACTGTAAGAGACAGAAGACCAGAGTTTTTGCTTTGAGGTAGTGTTTTCTAGATGTGACAGACAAGCAGTATCCATGAGATCTCAACAATTTGGTTACCTAAGAAAGACTTGCATAACGACAGCATTAGATGGGAGAGGGCAATGTAGATGGGGGAGGGCAATGTGGATGGCAACAGTTTTACAAGGCTCCACCCCTAGATGAAGAGTTCTAGGCAGTCAACGGCTGCTAAGAGAGGAAAAATCAGTTTTCTGCAGGAAAGATATTCATGATACGTTAATCATTTCCCAAGACGTCAGTCTAAAACACATACTCATACAAGCAATGCTAAATGGATTCAGAAAGTGTGTGTGTGTATGTGTGTGTGTTTGTGTGTGTAATGATAGTAAAAAAAGAGGTCATGAATTTGAGAAAGATATAAGAGGAGGTAGAATGGATAAAATGATGCAAATATAGTACTCATGTATGAATTTTCAGTAAAAAATAAAAATCCATAAATAAAAAGAATGAAGTTGAATGATTGAAATCCTGATATCCAGATTAGCTAAGGAATGCTGAGCCTACCTTGATGCTTCTGTTATATAACTGTCATGGTTCACTTTATATTGCTGTGATAAAGTAAGGGCTATGGCAAGGTGGTGAGGAAAGAGTCTATTTGGCTTAGACTTCTATATCACAGTCCATCACCAAGGATGGCCAAGGCAGAAGCTCAAGGAAGGAACATGGAAGGGGGACTAAAGCAGAGATTATGGAAGAGTGCTGCCTACTTGCTCCTCTGGTTTACTCTGCCACCTTTTTTCATATAGCCCAGTCCCATCAGCGGGGGATGGCAAGGTCTACATTGGTAGGGACCTTTCTACATCAATTAGCAATTAGGATGATGCCCCATAGTCTTGGCCACTGGCTCATCTGATCTAGGCAATTCCTCAACCAAGGCTCCCTCTTCTAAATGACTGCGCTTGTGCCTAGTTGATAACTGGATATAGCTATAGCAATGATTTTTATGATTTCAGGAATGTCTACTTCAAGAAGATAAACAATCAATAGTTTAACTATTTTAGGAATTTTGTGAAAAAGTTACTGATCTCAAGAAAAGGAAGAAATGATATAATCATATTATCATCTCAAAAAATAAAGAAAGAATATTTAAAGAATGTGTTAATCTCAGCAATAGTTTTCTCCACTTGCCATTATCACAGTACATAAACTTCTTAAGAGAACTAATTGCTCCATTAGGATTGTGAGATTGATCTTGAAGGGCTGTGTTAACAGCCTCGCTTTTGAGGCTTCCCATCATAAATTGAATGCCATAACTTTGGCTCAGTCCAAATCAGGTTTCATCATACCCTCCAAGTTACATAGATGTCTTACCTTTGCCCTTCCATCTTAAATATATAATTAAAATGGCAGTTGTGCTTTGTTTTTAGTGACAACCAACTTGTCTTTGTTGTCTCATCATTTGAGGGTTTCTCAGTAAAAGATAGAATGACTCTAAGTGAATCTCTGCCATGTAGAGATGTGTGCAGGGCTCAGTGTTCACTGTATCATTTCATCTTTGCTCCAAGTCTGCTAGCCAAGCATTGCTGTGGTCTGAATGGTGCCTGTACCTCAGAGGTGTATAAATTAAAGATCTGCTCCCAGGATGGCATAAGCAAGAGGGGAAGAGACCTTTAGCAGATGAAATTAGAAAAAGTTCTTAGGGCACTGCTGGTGTGCTTTCCAAGGCTATTATAGAACTCTGGCCTCGTCTTCATCCTCTCTTTACTTCCTCATTGGTAAAGTAAGAGCCTTCTCCCCAACATCCTCTCCACTCTTGCCTTCTGGTATTCCCGCCCAAGGCCCAAGAATCTACAAGATCTATACTGGAGCCTCCAAAATCAAGAGCCAAAGTAACATTTTTTCTCTCTTTTTAGGTCAACTTCCTAGATATTCCATTATAATGATACAAAACTGACACATACCATCACTAGTATCCAAATTGCTAAATAGCACATATTTTAAAATGTGAACTTGACTTCAACAGGTAGTAACTTGAAGAGCAGCTTTCAAATCTATGGAACCCTTCCTTTTAATCAACAGGTGACCTCCCCTCTCCAATGCCACCTATATCACATGGTGCAGGAGCTCTACCTTGGGACAGTGTGTTCTACATTGTAGCTTCATTTTTTCTTTATTTTCTTATTGTGAAAAATGTTTCTGTATATAGAAAACTATAAAAATGGTTAGAACATGCATTAATATATCCATTTTATTGACTGAAATTTCTTCACTACTTTTTAGTCTTTAAATAATTTATTTTTTTGTTATTATGCAGTTTACTTCTTTCCTGTACATTTTTTCATAAAATAAAGACCCTTTCACAAAGTGGGAGGGGGGCTACAACTCTGTTGCTATCAAAACCTGTTGTTCCTCTGGCAGCATTACAAATACCTGTTCCCTGGCCCAGGTTTCGGATTGGAGGTTCAGCAGTACACAAGATTCTGCTCATAAGACTTCTGTTCTTTCCCTCCATTCTAGTCTGAACCTTTCTAGCTATGTATAAATTCATTTGTCCACATATGTGCTGACTCTAATTTATCTCTGTAACTTCCCACTCCATTCTCAACAGCACAGGTGCATAGGCGTCTCCTAGACCCCTGATTATATCTGAGTGAAGCAGTTTGGTTCAGTCTGGCCAGAGAAGAGTTCTCAAATATAGCACTGACTGAATAGACCACATCTGTTTAGAGACATTTTTGTAGCAAATTTGTTTTGATTTGATTTTAGTTTTTTTTTTTAAACTGGACTAAGCAGCTCTTGAAGTTATCACCATCAACTTTCCACAAAAATGCCCTGTGAAGGGCTGAGGAAATAGCTCAGTCAGTTCAAAGTGCAAATGTGAAGACCCACATTTGGTTCCCAGAACTCACATTAAAACAGCACTTTAGTGACATGACATCTAAGCCCAGCACTAAAGAAATATATACATGTATATTTCCGGGGTTTGCTGGTCAGCCAGTCTACTCATCCTGATGTGTGCCAAGTCAATAAGAGACCCTGCCTCTAAAATCCAAGGTACTGCTACAAGAAGAATAATACCTGTGGCTAATCTTTAGCCTCCACACGTATGATGTGCATATACCTCTACTCATACACGTACCTGCACACACACAGGCATAGACAGACAGACAGACAGACAGACACACACACACACATGTACACACCTATGAAGATACTAGAGGGGAAAGGAAGGAAGAAAGGAAAAGAGCACAGAACTATTTCCTCCAAGGAGAGAGACCCACAGATGCTCCATACATTGTCAGAATTTGGGAGCCATAGCTAACTGCCACATACTGTAAACTAGCTAAAGTGCAGTGGATGAGCACAAAAGGAAATAGGAAGATATCCCCAGTCCACTGTGTCCAGGACCCTCAGGTTGACACTAAATTGAACTCCTTTCAAGACAAAGTGTTTCCACAACCCATTGTGCTCAGAAAACTAAATATGCATAAAATGAGCACCCAATAAGGGAGGGGGACAGCTGGGGCAGGACACAATGGCAAAGGTACTATATACTCAAGTGGGGCTCTTGAGTGACATTTCCTGATTTATCACTTGCAGCCAAGTAACGGATCTTTGTGGATAATGATATTGGAGAATATGATTCACTAAAATCTCTCCAAATAGAAAAAAGAGTAGAAATACAACTATCAATGAATGGCGATGTCAAGATACAAGAGAACTGACTTGACAGGGCAGTAGGAGGAAGACATCTTTAAATGCAGTGATAGTTTCAAAAATTTTGTGCAAGGGGTTGGAGAGATGGCTCAGAGGTTGAGAGCATTGGCTGCTCTTCCAGAGCATCGGAGTTTAATTCTCAGCAAGCACGTGGTGACTCATACCATCTGTAGTGATGCCCTCTTTTGGCCTGCAGGTAGAACACTCTTACACATAAAATAAATAAATAAATAAATCTTTTTTTATTATTTAAAAAATTGTTCAAGAAGACAAATACAAGAATCACTCTATAATGTATAACCCTATAATGCATAGAATGGATAAGTTACTGGCAGTATGCAAAATTTCCAGAGGTACTATTGCTGCATTAAGGAAACTTTAATAATTCCATTCATTAGTCACATCATCGAAATTTAAAAATTTTCTTCACTACAGATCATAATACAGCATAAATGCAGGTGGACATGGGCATTATAAAACAGCATATATTATCACCAAAAAAGCATCACTAAATTCTCAGTGCAGCAATTACCAGAGATATTTTCTCAAACTACATTAAAATGAGAGACAATTATAACAAATCTTTAAAAATAAACAGAAATGATACTAGAGGATAATTAAAAATCTCTTTACAAAATGAACATAAGGTCAGAGGACAAACTAAAGGTGATATCAGATACAAAATGAAGTAAATGTAAAATTTTTCAACTTGTTATGGTGTAGATCTCAAATGCTTTATATTAGAAAGAAAACATTAACTAGTTACTTGGAAATTAATTAGAAAATGGGGGATACAAATATAAAAAGGAGTAAGGATTTCAAAGCCATAATATATTTCAAAGTTTTAAGCATTGTATTTATTTATTTATTTATTTATATTGATTCTTTAATTTATTATTTAAATCTGTTTGGTTGAAGCATATCTTGTTTTCTTTTTTCCTTTTTTATTTATATATATTTTATTTTACATCATGCACCACATCAAACTCAGTTATCAGGTCTCTCAGATTCATATCCACTCTTATGATCTCCCCATTTACAAAAATGCCCATTCATGCTGCTCATTTACTTACTGGAGCAAAATTAAACTCCAAAAGTTTTTATGGGTATAGTAGTCTGGCCTGGCATCTGTGGTCTGAGTATTTGCACAACATCTGTCCAGAACCTTCTAGCTTTCAATTTTCATTGAGAATTTAAGTGTAATTCTGACAGGTTTGCCTTTACATGTGACTCAGCCTTTTTTCCTTTGGTGCTCTTAATATTCTTTCTTTATTCTGTATATTTCCTGATTTGATTATTATGTAGCAAGGGATTTTTTAGTTTGTTTGTTTTTGATCCAGTCTCTTTGGTGTTCTGTAAGCTCTTTGGTTCTTGTACCTTCATAGGCATGTTTTTCTGTAGGTTGCAGAATGTTTCTTGTATGATTTTGTTGAATATATTTTCTGTGCCTTTGAAATGGTATTCATCTCTTTCTTCCATTCTTTTTATCTTAGATTTGGTTTTATTCCTGGTCTTCCAGATGTCCTGGATATTTTCTGTTGAAAATTTGCTGGATTTCGCATATTTTTTGACTGATAAATCTATTTTCTCTATCTTATCCTCGACAATCTGAGATTCTTTCTTCTCTCTCTTGCATTCTGTTGGTTATGCTTGCATCTGTATTTCTTATTACTTCCATCAGATTTTTTTTCCAGAATTTCTTCAATTTGTATTTTCTTTATTGCTTCTATTTCTTTTTTTAAGTATTTAACCTTTCCTTCACCTATTTGATAAATTTGATAAATAAATTTATTTATTCCTATTTTGTGTTTGACTTTACTTCCATGACTTTAAGGGAATTTTTTAATTTCCTCTTTAACAGCATCTACCATCTTCACAAAGCTTTTTAGGATTATTTTTCGTCTGTTTCATCTGTGTTGTGTTGTTCAGCTCTTGCTGTTGTAGACCCACTAGTTTCTGGTGGTTTCATATTACTTTTTATGTTTCTGAATATATTCTCTTTTATTTTCTCTGCCATTATTTATTATAATTTGTCCTTTTAGGGAAAATATTTTTTCTCAATATATTCTGAGTACGATCCTCCCCTTTCTGTTCCTCCCAATTCCACTCACTCCAAATTTTTATTTTTTATTTTATTTTTTATTATGAATAAAGCCACATTTTCTATCCATGTATATCCTTATTCAAAGTCCCTTCCCCCTCCCACCCCTTTCAGTCACTCTCTCTTCTCCACATCTCCCCATCTCCTCAACAGCAGGAGGTCCCAAGGTCCCAATATGGTGTAGTTCAGCATCCACTCCTCATAGATCCAGTTTTCTCCCCCCAATATCAAGACTGAGCCAGGTGTTCATCTAGAGGGAGTGGGATCCAAGGTGTCAGTCCAATGTGTTTCAGATCCCAAGCAGTTCAGTGGTTGTGGTTTGCAGCATGGACATGCTTTGCTTTTTGCTTTTTCGTTTAGAGTCCACTAATGAGTCAGTATATCCTCTGCTTATCTTTCTGGGTTTGTGATACCTCACTCAGGAGGATATTCTCCAAATCCATCCATTTGCCTGAAAATTTTAGGATATCATTTTTTCTTACTGCTAAGTAGTACTCCATTGTATACTACAGTTTGTTAATCCATTCTTTAGTTGAGGGTCATCTAGGTTGTTTGCAGGTTCTTGCTATTACAAATAATGCTGCTATGAACATAGCTGAGCTAATGCCTTTGGAGTGCAAATGTGCTTCTTTAGGGTATACAACCAGAAGTGGTATTGCTAGATCCTTGGGGAGACTGATTACCAATTTTCTGAGAAACCGCCATACTGCATTCCACAGTGGCTGAACAAGCTTACACTCCCACCAATAATGGAGGAGTGTTCCCCTTGCTCTGCAACCCCTCCAGCATTGGCTGTCACCTATGTCTTTTATCTTAGCCAATCTGACAGGTGTCAGGTGGTATCACAAAGTTGTTTTGATTTGTATTTCTCTGATGGCTAAAGGTGTTGAGCACTTTTTCAAGTGCCTTTCAGCCATTCATATTTCTTCTGCTGAGAATTCCCTTTTTAGTTCTGACCCCCATTTTTTGATTGGGTTATTCAAGGTTTTGGGCTCTAGCTTCTTGAGTTCTTTATATATTTAGAGATCAGTCCTCTATCATTTGTAGAGTTGGTGAAAATCTTTTTCCATTCTGTAGGCTGTCATTTTGTCCTATTGACAGTATCCTTGGCTTTACAGAAGCTTCTCAGTTTCAGGAGGTCCCACTTATTGATTTTTGTTCTTAGTGTCTGTGCCACTGGTGTTATATTTAGGAAGTGGTCACCTGTGCCAATGTGTTGGAGGGTATTTTCCACTTTTTTTTCTATCAAGTTCAGAGTGGCTGAGTTTATGTTGGGGTCTTTGATCCACTTGGATTTGAGTTTTGTGCAGGGTAACAGGCTTGGATCTATTTGCATTTTTCTACACACTACCAACCAGCTATGCCAACACCATTTGTTAAATATACTATCTTTTTTCCATTGAATATTTTGGGCCTCTTTGTCATGATAGCAGAATGGAGAGATGGCTCATTAGTTAAAATTCCTGGCTGTTATTCTAGAGGTCCTGAGTTTATTTCCCAGCACCCACATGGCAGCTTACAACTTTCTGTAACTTCAGTAACAAGGGATTTGATGCCTTCTCTGTCCTTTGTAGGCTGTAAAGGCATGTGTGGTACACAGACATACATAGAAACAAAAACTGAAGCACATAAAGTAAGTGAATAATAAATAAACAAAGAAATAGACAAATAAATAAATGTATGTGATGGTTAAGTACATAGCTCAATTGGTATAGTGTCTGCCTCATACATGAGACCCTGCATTCAGTCCTAGCCGTGCATAAAGTAATAATGTATCCTTGTAATTCCAGTACTCAGATAGAGGCAGGAGGTCAGAAGTTGAAGACTATCCTCAGCTACATAGTAGATTTAAGGTCTATTTGAGATAAAGGAGAATCTCTCTCTCTCTTTCTTTCTTTCTTTCTTTCTTTCTTTCTTTCTTTCTTTCTGTCTGTCTGTCTCTCTCTCTCTCTCTCTCTCAAAATGTTGTATACTATACACAGTTATCCTGTTAAAGTTTGAAAATTTAGCCAAATAATCCATGTATTGAGAAAACAACAACAAAAATAAGCTAGCATTTTAAAAGTTGAAACTAGAATGAACCTGTAGCCATGGTAGAGAAAAATCAATAAGCTATTAAAAGTTTGGAGATGTTGAGTCCACATAGTTAATAAAGTCTGTCAAATCTATGAGAAATACCTACCATTCATAAAAATATCCACATTTGCATATGAATATACACCTACACTTATAGACATGTTCATAACTGTCTCCTAGTTTAAGTGTGAAACAAGACAAATTGCATCTCAATTTACTTCATAAAAATACTATAACATCAATTTTAACAATTAATAAAAGATGACAGTAAAATGAGAGCTATAGACAAGACACACTTGGTAAAATCTTCATTTAAACATTAATAACTCAATAGCATATTATAAAAATACAATTTGTTAATTTGGAGAAATTTTATTAAGCAAATTAACAGATAATATGAGCTTGATATAAAGCAACAGAAGACAAATATCTCAATGATTCTATTACATTTTTCCAAAAGTAGCTTTTAGTAATCCTGAATTTCCAAGATACGTAAGACAGTCACAGCCACTTTTCAAAAGTGAATAAGGTTAATATACACATAGGTCAGTAATTATTACTGTTCTCCTCATCAGTCATGTGAAAGTTTCAGTCAGTGAACTATAATGGAACAAAGGGGACAGAACTTCCAGTGGGCCACGTAGGAAACAAAGGAGACTAGTGCCTATGACTGTGAGCATCATTGGTTAAGAAAGAACCTTTTTACTCAGTCTAGAAACCTGGTCCTTAGAAATGTGTTCTTCACATTCAGGTCATTCTTTCTGCCTCAGTTAATCTACTCTGTAAACACCCTCACAGATGCAACCAAAGACCTATTTCACAAATGCTGTAGGGTATTTCTCTGCCATAAACTACACTATACTATGTCTTAAACAATAATAAATTTTCCATTCTTTAACTTGCTTCCTTCCAGGTATTGGTCCAAGTGACAAAAAGGAGCTAACACAAGATAAGTTAAAAATTTATAAAAACTAATAAGATGTTGTCACCAATGTTGTTGAACACAAATTGAGAAAAAAATTGAAAAATAAATATTTATATATGGAAATAATATTTTGAAAATATTTGACAAATAAAAGTAAGAATAGACTTCAATAGAAAAAAAATCACACACCAGTAACTAAGCCATTCTGGGCCAAATTTTACAGAGAAAGTATAGTAATGGTAAAAACAGAGCCATAAGACTCAGGACAAGAAAAAAAAAGATGAATAAATAGGAAAGTAAAATTTGATTCAGAAAAGAAGGAACAAACATCATGATATTAATTCTTTCAAAATGAATATCTCTGAATTATAAAACTACAACCAGAACCCCAACTTGATTTTTTTGCTAGAACATGACAAAGTGTTTTTACATTTAAGATGGCATAAAAAGCAAAGACTAACTGTAGTGAAAAGCAGGTATTATCACCTTGAGCTAGAGGTGTAGCCTTTAGGTCTTGAAGCCTCAGAATTCTGGGTAAGATCAGGTGCAAGTACTCCTGGACTTGCTCGCTATTTGCTTCCTGTTTCTCCCATGATCTTGGAGGAAGGAAGTGAGAAGAGGAAGACTTCCATCATTAGACATGACATATGTTTTCCAGAATCTTAGTGATTAGATCAGATGTAAGGACTCAATAATTGGCATGACAATGGATGAAAGAGACAAAAAGTGCTAGTACTTAGACTCTAATCCACGTGGTAACATGTGAGGGCACACAGCCAACACTGTAGACTTAGAAAGGAAAGTGTTTCACACAGGTGAGTTCATGGTGAGAACAACTACAGAAGTGTGGCCAGGCTTCTATCAGCATCAAGAATCCAGATGAGGAAGAGGAGCAAACTGAGGAGACTGTGAGGCTTGGGGCTGTGATTGTGTGTATGTGTATGTGTGTGTATATATGTGTGTGGATGTGTGTGTTCATATTGTTACATTTTTAACTCCCATATTTATTGTGGCTGGTAATTTTTTGTTAGGTATGAGAGGCAGGTTGTGGCTCCCGAGTTCCAGTGTCTGGATTATTTTATTTTATGTAATTGCTTCCACTTCTATCACTTATGCTACAAACAATAGAGCTTAATTCTTCTTAAATATGAATAATATTTAAAATACTGGATGCATAACAAATGTTTTCTTTACCCATTCATTCACTGATGGACATATGACTGACTGCTTGTTATAGTTATTGAGAATATGACAGAACTGATAATAAATTAATCTAAATACAAACTAAAGGTCACTAGAAGTTGGCGAGGGTGATAGTGACAGTGAATAAAGGCAAAAGGTGTAAACAGGGAATTTTGTGCTTTTGTTAAATTACCACATAAAGCCCCATAAATAAATAATATATGTTAATCAAAGTGAAATATGATATAAAGTAAAGATAAAGAAAAGAAAAATATGCACATGACTGATATACCAAAAATTTCAGAAAGTTATTAACATAATAGTCAAACTTACATTTAAGGAATTCATGACACAAATATGTCATATAAATCTACTGCCACCTGTGCATAGGCCAATGCCATTCTAGGAAAGCAACAAAACACCAAGAGGAAATTCAGCAGAAACAGGAAATGAATGACTGTGGCTTCAGCTCAAGAGCAGAGCACTCACTCACCAAGGCCCTGGGTTCAATCCTCGGTGTCACATACACACAGTCAGAATATACCTAGCCAATACTACAAGGGAACCTACCCAAATAGGCTTAGACATACATAAATGATGACAGTAAATTTAGAAAAACTTACTAAAGTCTTTAAAATAGAAACAGAAGCTATGATGCTCTGCAGCTAGTGTCAGCATTCTCTTGTTAAGGTGGCACTGAAGTCACAATCAGTCACAGGACCATTATGGAGGGGAAAATCTATGGAAACCCCTTGATTTTACTAGTCACTAATTTGGGGACCCACAAAGTTGTATAGCATGGTCAAGATTGCCCTGTGTATTTGTTGTAGAAGATGTTTCTGATGTGGCCACCTTTTAGGTTAAAATCTGTTCCAAGCAAATGGTACCTTCCCCATACGCCAGAGCAAAGCTGCTTTACCTGATCCTCCCAGAAACAATTAAGTTGCTATCCCCTCCAGTTCTCCAGGCAAAAGATTCCTTTTGGGTCCCAATAACTGACTGGAACTGAAAGGGCAGGAACCCCAAGACTTCAGACAGTGGCTTTCCTTTAGAATTATAGACCTCACAACATCCAGTAGCAGCCCTTGAGTCAGATTACCACACATTTGGTTTCCCATTCCCTACACACCTCCCTCCCTCTAACTTCATAAATGGTCCTGCACCTAAGGCCACCATAAGGAAAATGTCCTTTGTTGGTGATAGTCCCTTTTTTCTTTTGTAAGCTTTCCTCACCCCGGGTGCTTGTCCTCACCTCATTGGTCCTTCTGAGTGGTAGCAATGTGCCTGGGCTCACTGTTAAACTTCCAGGCAGATATTCACTCTTTTACCTCTTTGAAGGTCTCACCTTTAGGGTCCAAAGCTGAAGGAGAGGATAATCATCAGCTCTACCCCTTCCTCTACTCAGGCCCTTGGCTTCTCTGACATCCATATACACACAGCCCCTCAAATTTAAGCTCTAGGAAATAAAGGGACCAGAAGATGTCCCCTTGTGAGTCCAACTTCAGAAGAACTTCTCTTTGTGAACTAATGGCTTATTTACTCTGTGCATCTTGAACTGCCTCTTATTTTTTTCACTAGGCCACTGAATATTTGAAAGTATTTGATTTCATGTATTCTTAAACCTATTGTATGTGCTTTTGTCGTATTATTGAAAAGGAAAGCAGATCCCATGTTCTAGGGAAACTTCTTGGCCCCTTTTCCATGGAGGCTGCCCAAGTCCTTGTTCATTTATTCTTCTATACATACTGAGTCTTTGTCCTTGACTTTTTCTCAGCCCACCAAGAGTGCTGCATCTCTGATGCTTTTTGCTATCTGTCCTATAGCTGCTCAACTTAAATGGTTTATTTGTCCCTAGACTTGGAGAATTTATCCTGTTCCATCCTGTATTGATTAGGTAAATACAATACTGTGTTTATAGAAGTCAGGGTAAGTATATTGTTGATACTATATTTTAATTTTGGTGAAGCTAAAATTTGAATCAATATCTGAATAGTAGAACTCAGAAATAATCCCCATAGCTGCCAAAGTCCACTGGGAAAGTGCTAGGCTCCCATCTCCAAGTTAATCTGTTTCCTTCATAGACATGAAACCACAAAAAATATTTTTTTAAAGTTTTATAATAAGATCATTTGCTTCTACTGCTGGTGAGAAACTTGCTTTAGAAGAATGAGATTCAATCAAGTCATGATTTGGCTAACAACTATCATTTTTAAAATAAGATTGAAGATTGAAAATTTAGACTCCAATTGACTCAGATATAGACAATTCCACCACATGTTTCATCTGGAAACTGGAAAGAGAAATTCATAAAGCTACTTTTACAGTTCATCTAAATAGGCAGAATTCTTCAAGTGAAAGCTATCATTGTATAGAGTTTATGTTAAGGATAACATTTGCTTTACTAGCTTTATAAATTAGTTGAGCCTATATTTTTAGCATCATTAGAGGGCCAAAGGGGTCATTTACATTTTTTGCTGTATTTTATTGCTTTTTATGTAGTAAATGATATTCTGTAGTCAAACTCATGAAGACAAGAATTAATGAAGGTCTCAGAGCACATCCCTTGTGAATGTCAAAAAATTTTATGAATTTTTTCTTTTATGTCTTGAAAGGAAAAAAGTCTGGTTACACCCCTGCCCCCAGCATCTAATGGTGTTTTGGCCATACGAGGTTTTTAATAATATTTACTAAAAGAAGAAAAAAGTGAAAATTGCTCTCATCATGTCACTTTCTCATGTTCTTGAATTTCTCCCGAGGTGAGTTTATTTAAGTAATCACAGAGGGGATAAATGAATGATGCGGAGTTTTTCTTCAGTTTCCATTTGTGGAGCTGTAACAAATAAATAACAGCCTCATTCATTATTAATAGGTTTTCTAGAGATCAAAAAGTAGATTCCACTTTCCAATGAATAATTCTACTGGCAATTATCTGCAATTTAAATAAAAGGAAAGGCATTTTATGTGGACGATACAAGCACTGGATAATTAAAATAAAGTAACTGATTTCCATAAATAATGAAGATGGGAAATTATCTCTGACTTCATTTGCAAAGCTCAATTTCCAATTCATCCCCCCCGTGAAGAGGATTAAGCACTTCCACCCTAGCCCTGCCACTTCATGGTCTGTGTAGGGGGTGGGGGGTACAGAGGATATTATGCATATCGTATAGTTTTGTTCCAAGGTATATGAGGGATTTAATTTCAGCTGTTCATCCTTGAAAACAAAATACCTAGCCTGCATAGTTCTTTTAAACAGTGTATTTACAAGCCACAAATAATGCTTTCTGAAACACATACACACTTTATATGTATACAGCCATGTGTTCAACTGCCAGAGACACGGATGCCCAGTGCAGGAGAGAAATGAACAAGCAGTTGCTGAACTGTAGAAGTAGCAATGTATTGCTCAGTTTATACATTAAAATCACCTAACGTCTCTTTTACACGAACAGCAACAACTAAATGGTTCATTGCTTATATTATCACTTTCAGAAGAAATAACCAAAACCTAGGAACAATTTGCAACATAAATGAATGCTAAGAGATTGCAAATTTTGGTTCTTCTGTGCAATATATTTCTGAGTTGGCAAAAAAAAAGTGGAATATGATGATGTGAGTTTTGTGGACAGGTTTTATCTTCAGTTTTCTTTCATTTTGCCACAGTCTCTTTTCTTTAAAAGAAGTCCAGATATATGTAAAAGTCAAAATTCCCATCCTAAGGAAGTAAGCCATCCTTGTCTATTCATCTCTGCTTTGAGGACAAGTTTTCTCAGAATCTGGAGGGTTCTACTCTATCAAGCACACAAATGTGCTCTTAGAAATCATCTCACATCAAGAGTTCCTATACTCATATGTGTGGGGGCCAGCATGAACGATATCTGAGCAAAGAACTTTCTGGAAAAGTCTTGGAGCATATGACTTGTGGCACAAAGTCCACCTTTTACTTGCTATATGACCTTAAATAATGTAGTAGATTGTCAGTGTTTCTTCAGCTGTAAAGTGAGGGGTAATAATACATGTCTCCTTGAATAAATATTTCTACACCCTTCCAGTTCTCAATACTCTTCTTGAATATAGTTCATTTTTACATACTGATTGTTTAACTTCTTAGTACATGGATCTGATCTCTATGATATCACACTTCTCTGATATTGAATCAACATTTATTTGCAGTTACTGGATGATGTTATTTGCTTGTTATTACTGGATGATGAGAGCCCAGAATACAGCATGTCATGTTCTGTAACAGGCAACCTGAGTACTGACTCAATGGAAACATAGAAAGAGGTTCCATCTGCTACAGACAGGAATCACAATCAATATTTGCAAAGGCAATGATGAGAGAGAATTCACAAGCTATCTCCTCTATATACTCTCTTTTCTTGATGAGGAGTCAAAAGATGCTGAACATTTGTGAAAGCGTGAATCTGTAAAGCTTCATAGAAGACAACTAGCACCCTGTCAGTATACACTTTCTTCAGAGTCCTTGTACACCTCTCTCATGTGGCTGTTTCCTCCTCCTTTAAGACAGTCAAAAAGATCAGATAGCATTGTAAAATATAATATGCAAGTTAGCATCTCTGCAATGCTGCAGACCTATAAGCCTTTCTTGACTAGAGTGTCATCTTCTGCTCCATATTCTTGACACCTACCCCAATTCTCTGACTGCAAACTTCTGTTTCTTGATTGAAACAGTAAAAAGTAAACTTAGCTATAAGATTGTTCCCTTTGCTTCAATTAAGGGACAATTTAGTCACACTATCACTTTTTGAACCATATCTCCCTTTTACTATAAGATACATTTCAATATATACAACTGAACTTGAGTCTATACATGGAAGGAAGGCTCTAAATTGTATGTCCTTACTCTCAGGGAATTGCCAGGAGAGTGTTAGTGAATGTCTTTGAAATAATAGATAAATGACCCTGTGCCCTCAGAGAGCTAGAAAAATTTAACTCTTTTACTTCTCACAAGGAGTTAAAACTTGAGAAAGCCTTCCCTACCTCAGTGGATTTACACTTTAACCCAAATCAAATCCCATGAAGTGAAGAGAAAGGCATGTAGAAGGGCTGGTGGCAATGCTCAGTGATGGAGCATTTGCCACGTATGTGCAAGGCCTTGAGTTTGGTCCCTACACTGGGAGGCAAGAACAGGAAGGGAAGGAGAAAAGAAAAGATATGAGCTATGTAGGAAATAAAGCTTGTCAGAGCAATACCAGACATGAAGGCAAGAAATGCTGGCAATTCTTTGAAGGAAAGGAAAAAGTATCAGAATTGTGTGTATGTTAGAACGGGGAGTCACCATACCAAACAGGAGCCTAATTTGTTCAAGAAATCCAAAAAATTCCAATTACATTATTTTTACAAAGGGAAATATGCAGGCATTTGAAATGTGTGCTTAAGTCCCTAAGGCTGCTTTATCCTCCACAACTGGCTCACTTGTCCAGCAAGCCATCAGGGCATTGTGGCATCTGTGCCACTGAAAAGCAGTTTGTGTAGGCCACTGGGCCAAAGAAGAACTAAGAAATTGTCACTGGGGGATACAAAATCCAGGACAGCCAACATGCCTAAAGTCAACCCCCTCCAGCAGATCTTCTCCCCTCCCCAATAATATAAACCCTCATCCACAGTGATAAGAAACAGGGCAACTACCACAAAAGAAGACATCCTAGAGAGGGAAAAGGAGAGAAGGACAGAGTAATGTGAGGGAAATATAAAGATTTTAACTATTTAAATATATATATATATTCTTTAAAACAAAAATAAGGCCCCACAGGAGATAGAGCAGGGTTAGAGTTCTTGCAAAGCAAGTGTGAGAACAGGAATTCAGCTGCCAAGAACCCATTTAAATGTTGAGTGTGGTAATTAGCCCATAATTCTAGCCTCAATAAGAGGGAGCAAGATCTTCTGAGCAAGCCAACTAACAATATGAGATAATCTAGTCTAAGTTTGATTGGGAAACCTTGCCTTAATAAGTAAGGTTTCAGAGCATTCTAGGATGATTTCCAAAAGCAATCTCAAGCCTCCACATGTACACACTCACCTGTGCTCACATATGCAAACATGCACATACAGAAATACAGACACACACACACACACATACAACCAAATAAAAAGAAGAATAAAATAAGTAGAACAAAACAAACAAAGGGGGGAAAGAAAGAGAAAAATTACAGACTTTACTTTAAAAGAAACATCTAGATTTTATACTAAAACACAAAATCTTAAAAGTAAAACAAATATTGAAATATCATAATGAAGTTGGTAAAGTAATTTGGAAAGCTAGAAGATCAAGCTAAGAATTCTCTGACAAAATGATACATAAGAAAAACAAATAGGAAGTCTGTGGTAGATTTTAAATTATAGAAGAAATGTGATAAGGACTGAAAAACACATAAATCTTCTTCTGCCTTGTGCCAAAATGATGAGTTTGAAAAGATCCACAGTTTTAAGCATCACAGTGAAATATCAAAATGCTGTACAAAAAGGTGTTTCTGAAAAAGTGATAAAGATAAAATGGTAAGTTCCCTTCAATGGTAGGGCTGCATTTGTGTGTGTGTGTGTGTGTGTGTGTGTGTGTGTGTGTGTGTGTGTAAGCCTCCTGTATTAACAAAAAGTTCATTTGCAAGAAAATAACCAATACTGTTGTTTAAATCCAGATTCATACTCTGTCTGATTTGTAATTTGTATTTAAGTATGAAGAAAGAAAGATATTTTTGGATTTGCAAGAATTTGCCAATTTTGCTACCTACATATATTTCAGAGAAAAAGCCAGGAAAATGCAAAAGAATTTAAAACAAAACCATACAAGGAAGAGTAGTGATCAATTAGAACACTGAAAGTTTTAGTTGAGTTGAAATAACTGCTGATGCCTAATGTTTTAAAAATGTGTAAAACAACCATCTGGAACCAGATGTTCTTGGCAGCAGAGAGGGCAATGGGAAGTGTAAGAACCCTACACTTTCTATTATTATGTAAGATGAAGATACAAATACCATTACTGCTGACTGACTGAAGTACTAGAAATTAAAACTAAGTAAATAAATAAACACTAGAGATTAAAGGTGGATACATCAATTACATGATACTCTAGTAATAAAAAAATAAAATTACTGTTAAACGCATATATCTATAGGAAAAAGGAAGAGAAAAAAAAATCACAAGATAAAATCCTCCAAAATGCCCATTTTCAATTAAAAATAAAAATATTATTTTTTTTACAAATAATGAAACCACAAAACCTAATAAAATTAAAAGATGCAACATGGAGAATGAAGATGGAAAAACATGTACAATGTGATACACAGTGGTCCAACAAGAAATGTGCCTTAGATCAGTGTTGCTTCTTCTGGCATATAGTCTTGATTGATAGGAATAATAAATGTTTAGTATTACAATGACAAGGCATTGGAAGAAGTCAGGTCGATTGAGAAAGACAGCTGGGCACCCAAAAGACATAATCATGATTAGAAGGATGAAAATTTCTATCCATGACATCTCTAGGGAACAGTGGTAGGCTAGAGATTGAGTTGATCACTAATAATCAACAACATGAGCAATCACAACTATGTAATGAAACCTCCATCAAAAAATTTATAAACAGGCAGGAAAAATGGCTCAGTGGCTAAAAGCATTTGTTCTTGCAGAGGACCTGG
Source organism: Sigmodon hispidus (assembly GCA_004025045.1). NCBI lineage: Eukaryota > Metazoa > Chordata > Mammalia > Rodentia > Cricetidae > Sigmodon > Sigmodon hispidus. The sequence continues at coordinate 193,537 of PVIH01000972.1, forward strand.
GTTTAATTCCCAATATCCATATGGTGGCTCACTATTCCCCACCACACCAGTTTCAGGGATCAGTTCCATGGGATGCAATGCCCTCTTCTAATCTCCCAGATCACTAGGATTGTAGATGGTACATGGACATCCTAAAGAATATTTCCAAGTTCTCAGACATGGAGGTCTTGTTGAATGCTTACTAGTCAGTCATGTGACCTGGAGCACAGCTCCATTTCACTGTTTTATCTAGGGACCTATTATCCAAAAATGGATAGGAAGTTTTACAACACTGCTAAATCATTTTGTTTCCTAAATGAGTTCAATTAATCATGTTTTAATCCTGCTGTTCTGTTAGATTCGGGGGACTTGTGTGCCCTGGGATCACCTGTAGCCTTGATCCCTAGTGAACTGGGTCTGTTCTTAGACCAGCTGCAGTTCCCACCATGATAACGTGGACTTACCTTCTGAAACTGTATGCAAGCACCAATTAAATGCTTCCTTTTGTAAGCTGCCTTGGTCTCAATGTCCCTTCACAATAATAGCAGTAACCAAGATACCAGTCAAGGGTCCAGGACAGTAAAGAGAGTTCTATAACCTAGCCCCCTAGACCCTAGACTGTGTCCTGGACTTGTTCATTTGTCTGTTTCTGATTGTGTCCTCTACAATAAGCTGAGAATGATAACACAGTCACTTCACCATGTGAAACCTGAGAAAGGAGGCCTGATCTCCCACTGGTAGCCTGGACTTGAGATTGGCCTCTGAGATGTGAGTAGTCTTATGAGACTGAATATTTAACCTTTGGGATTTGCACTATTGCCAGGTCATATCACATTCTCATTCAATTGTCAGATTTCCAATTGGTGTCAAACAGCCAGGAAACCAGTTATTGGTAAAGCAAACAACATATTTCATACGGAGAGTACTCTGAGTCAGAGTCAAGACAAGGGAGACATGAAAAGCAGAAAGCAGGATCATTAAGATGTAAAGAATCAAGTAAGATAATAAGGCAGAATAAAGCATAGAATCCAATAGGGAGGCACAATTGTGGCAAGTTTTATGCATCTAACTAAGAAGTTACTCACATTTGCATATACAAATATACAAATGTGTGTGTCCAGACCAACCTGATAAAAACACAAGGGAAACTAAAGAACCAGAAACATGGAAGGAGAGAGTTTTCAAACACTGATTAGTCAATAACAGATACAAAAAATGTGGGAGGGAGGGAGGGAGGGAGGGAGGGCAGTGGAAGATATACACATAAGAGAATAGTGTACAGTTTTGTATACTATATTATGTTGAATAAAGAAACTCATTGAAGTTACTTAAAAACTCAAAAATGAAATAAGACTTCCATGATTTCTCAAAAGCTGCTGTTTTTTCCAAAAATAATAAGAGCTATTCTCTAACAACAAAAATAAAAACAGAACAAACAAAAGCCTCTAAACTCCTCCATACATAGATAAATTTATAAGAAAAACATCCTGTTTTTTTTTTTTACAAAGAACAGGGACTTTACACAAAATTGACCCCAAATTTTTGGATGTCAAAAAAAAAAAACAAAACAAAAAAAAACCAAGGGGGTAGATAAGGTTTTACTGTGTAAGAGTGAGGTCTATGTTTGGATTCTCAGCACCCATTTTCAAAGCTGACATGGTGAAGTGTGTCTTGAACCCCAATGTTGGAAGGGAAGAAACAAGCCCATCCAGGAAGTTTACTGGCCAGTAGTTGGTGAGCACTAGTGTCAGGCAGAGTGACTGTCTCAGAACTGAAGTGGACAGCCTCTGAAGAAGACACTTGCCATCAAATTCTGTTCTTTACACACACAAGCAAGTGCACATGCACATGAATACATATACATACAAACTATTGTGATATTTTACACCTACAAAGACAACAAAGGGGTAATTAAATTTTCTTTTTTTTTTTTAATCTGTTTGTCTTTCTCTATGTTCTGCCCCATGGCTCTTTACCTTTCATTCTTTCTGTGTGTCTTACTTTCCAGCTGTCTCCTTGTCACCTAGGTGTGTCTCCCTCTTCCTCTCTCATTCTCTCCTACTTCCTCTACATGAACAAATTTGAGAATGAGAGACAGACCCATGAGCATAAAGGATTTATTCCTGGGCATGCAGATGCTATTTCAAAGGTTGGAAAAGAAGTATTAATGGGTTTCCCAGAAAACAGAGAAGGTAGGCCTTCTATCTTGTGCCAACAGTAAGGCAGAAGTATAGGATTTCAAAAGGATTAAAGAGTTCAGTATTAAATTGACAAAAGCATGGTTGTTATATTTGTGTTAGTTTTTGCTGTTATTGTTTATACTATCTTATGTAGAGAAGTTTTTCTCAATGGGCTTTAAACTCATTAGCTATTAGCCAGGTGTGGTGGTAAACACTTATAACCACACACACACACACACACACACACACACACACACACACACAGAGGAAGCTGAGGCAGGAGAATTTTAAGCTCAAGGCCTGCTATTGGTACATGGTAAAACCCTTGTTTCAATAAACAAACAAAAATGTTCATGAAAGGGAAACAGATCTGATGAAGGAAATATTTTAAATTTCTCTAATTTTATAAAATAGTCTATGCAGCATTAAAGGACATGGATGTCTTTGAAAAACATGTTCAGTATATCATTTAAACAGAAGTCCAACATTGAGCCTTTACAGATGTGATGAAACTCTTCCAATGACTAGAAGATGTTAAAGATACAGCTCTATGGATAACAATGCTTGCTATGCAAGTGTGAGAACCCATGTAAAATGTTCACCATGGCCACTCGTGTCCGTACTCCGTGTATTGGCAGGTGGAAACAGATGGATCAAGAGCTCCACAACCAACCAGACTAGGCCAGAGACAAGCATCAGGCTCAGTGAGATTCTGGGTCAAATCAATAAGATGACAAAACAATAAAAGATCACCAGTGCCCTGCTCTGACCTCCACATCAAGTGCACATGCAACTTGCAAGAGAGCAATAACATATGAACTATAGACTGCTTTACTAGAAAAGAGAGTGCTCCAATTATCATAGAGTTCATACACACCCAGTCCTTCCTACTGGCCAGTGCAGTGCACCCAGGTTTTACCTGTGCCTAATTGTTGAAGCTTAACTACACATCCATGTAGTAAGCTTCCTTTTTCTCTACAACCAACTTAAATGGGTCCCAAACTAGTAGCTATGTTACCATTTCTTTCTTCCACTCATCAACTTGATCTAACTTTAAAAAACTGAAAACATTCACTATTAGAGTGAGTAAAACTTTTTATATGAAATTATTGATAGAGATATAAATTGATAAAAATATTTATGAAGACAATATGGTTGTTTAAGGTGTTATGCCCTCGTGTAAGAATTTACACCATGGAGGCTGGACACGCTGTTAAGAGAGGGAATTTTATTGCTACCTACAGAGAATGAGAACCCCCGTAGATCACCTAGCTCTGCACAGCAGAAGGGGGTAAGAAACCGTTGTCCCAATGGGCGGGAGTTTTTAAAGAAAAACCTATGTAATCAAGATGCGACACACCTTGATGTTCCAGGATTGGGCAAAGGGATATGGTGCAGCAGCCATTGGAGTTTTCTGGTGCGAATCCAACCTTTGAATGCATTGGCTGCTGTGGAAGTTCACTCACAGACCTGGGCACTGCCCCTAGAATGAATTTAGGTCCTTACAAAGGCATACCATTTGATCTAAAAATTTACTTCCAGAAAAATCCTATCACAAAATGTTGATATACAGGAAAGGTATTTCTAAAAGGCATCATGGCAGCATCATTTGCAAAAGTGAAAGTTCAGAGTCTACCTGGATCTGTAAGCGGGATCTTAGTGAAACACTTTCAGGGAAATCTATATATTGTAAGACAGAAATTGCAGCTTAATAAAAAGACACAGGCTCATCCCCAACAAACTGTTAGGAACTGATATGGAGCAACTGCAAAACACACTGTGTTACTGTTCCATGGAAATCATAAATTACAAAAGCAAATGTTAATATTTCAATAAGGGAAGAAGAGAAGAATAGAGGGAAGAAGTGACTGGCTAAGGATTCCTTGCTTATGTGTTGAGAAAAGAAGCACAGCAGGCTTCTTATTACCAGCGGTTTTTCAGCAGGAAAGAGAAATAAAAGAATGTCAATAAGAGAAGAAAGATGGACCTGAGTATTCTGTTAATATCAATAGCTAATCATTGGAGTGTGACTGTGTATGTGTGTCTGTGGGTCTGTATGTGTACGTGTGTGTGTGGGTCTCTGTGTGTATGTGTGTGTGAGGTATGTGTATGTGTGTGTGCATGTATGTGTCTATGGGTCTGTGTGTGTGTCTGCATGTATGTGTGTACGTGTCTGTGTGAGTGTGCATGTGTAAAATGAAAACAATAATATAAAGAAAAGAGAAAATCATAGAAGTAATGAAATCTAAAGAGAATTGATAGGCAACGGAATTAAAAACTCAAGGTGACATGTCATAGCTGAGTGTCTCACATCAATCTGAGGGTGGCAGGGATATACAAAGTGACATATACAAATGTGACTGATGAGTGCCATAGTCCTGAGCTCTCCCAAGAGCCCAACCTTTGGCATAGCCACAGCACCTGTTTGTTTCAGCCAAGTTGAGTCTATTAGGGTGGGCTTTTCTTTGTCCCACAGAAAGCCACTTACCTAGAGTTTCCAGACCATTCTCATTTTAGCATCTACCTACAACCTCAACCCAGGCTGATGCTAGAGTTAATTCAAGGTGCATTAATTAATAAAGAGGGAACTGGAAGCATAAACCTCACAATCCTCTACTTTGCTTGGAGGCATGCCTAACAGTGCTCTCACCACAGCGCCTCAATCTTAACCAGTCAAAGCAGACCCCATTACACATACGAGGTCAGGTGGTAATGCAGCCCTCCACTGCAGTTAACAGAACCTGTAGTCTTATCCCTCTGTCCTGCTTCTCAGCTCCAAAATGGGCACAAGGCATTGTTGGACCCGAGTCAGGAGAGAGTCAGACCTGATTGCTTAGAGATCTTGCTGAGCTTCCGACAAGGGCCTGTGTTGTTACAACAGCAGATAGGATAATCTACAAGAGGCAATGGACATTTACTATCATGTTGAAGATGAGGTTTTTAGTTCTCCCATTAGTGAAGTTACAGAGCACAAAGAAATTCATGTTCAGGTTTGTCCCTCTATAAGGTTGATGGCATGATCAAAAGGCAGCATGGCATGCAATTACAAGTATAAACTCAAAGTGCAGAGAACATGGGGTTCCCAGCCCCAAGTGATTCAAATATACTGCAAACCATACACACAAAACTTGACATCATTGCACAAGAAGAGACAGAGGTTCAAGAGCAGAAGTTTGAGGTCATTTACTATGAGATTTTCCTTCCATTATAGTGGTTTGAATGAGAATGGCCTACATAGGCTCATATATTTGGATACCTGGCTCCCAGTTTGTGGAACTGGGAAAGATTAAGCAGGTCCACCTTATTCAAGATGTGTCACTGGGGGTGGGCTTTGAAGTTCCAAAAGCCTGTGTCATTATTTTACTCTGCATCATGACTGTGGATCTGATGGACGATCCCAGCTACTGGATCAGTGCCATGTCTGCCTGCCTACTGTCATTTTCCTGGCCTTTAAGATCATAGACTCACCTCTGGAACTGTAAGCCCCAATATATGCTATAAGTAAATTTGTAGTTTGGGTCATGGTGCTTTGTTACAGCAGCAGAAAAGTAACTAAGGTATCTATAAGGAATAGGGACACTACAGCCAAGAAATCTCAACAATGTGATACCCTAAGCGACATCAGAACAATGATAATACCAGTTGACACGCCAACATGGTTGGGGATACTGGTGAAAAGGTGACCCATTTACAGCAGAATACCCAAGCACTTTTGAATATGCCAGTGCCATGGGATGATCACCAAGGTCAACAGCAATGATGGTGTGTAACTGGATTTGGCTTGAGTGACAAGTTACATGTACTGTGGATGACTGAGCTGGAAAAGTGATGCTACCAAGCCCTTTGGAGTATTAAGATACTGACTCTCATTAGTCTAACAATGGGCTTTATACGGTAAGACTTTGATTTTTCCTTTCAGATGATAACTGGGCTCTGGTTATTCCCACTTGGAATAAGAATGTATTTAACTTAACATTGATTTTATAAGAGCCCACAGTTGAAGAGATGATTTTGAAATTTTAGAGCAATTTTAGAATTTTAAGAGACAGATATTTTAAAGACAGAATTTTAAATAAGTTTTAATCTATAAAGACTGTGGGATTTCTAAGTTTTAATATTTTTATACTTATTAATATTTGGTACTGTTATTAATATAAGATCCTAAGCATGAACAAGAAGGAAAGGTTATGGCTTAACAGGAACATGTTTTGCATCAGGTTGACAAGGGATCAGTTATGATGGCTATTTTCATAATAGCTTGACACTTGACACAAGTTAGAGTCATTTTGAAAGATGGAACCTCAATTGAGAAAATGCTGTCACCAGCTTGGCCTGTGGATAAGCAACAATGTATGTTTTTTTATTGATAATTAATGGGAGGGACCTCGGGAGCTCAGTTCATTTTAGCTAGTTCCACTCTAGGGCTGGTGGTCCTAGGTGCTACAATAAAGCAAGATGATCAAGCCACAGAGAACAAGCCAGTAAGCAGCCCTCATCCACAGATCTGTATAACATTTCTTACCTTCGGGTTCATTCACACTTTTAGTTCCTGCCTGAAGGTGGATGGTAAAGTGAAACAAACCCATTCCTCCCTAATCTGTTTTTTGTCATCAATAGAAATTTTAACTAAGACAGCCCCCCTAACTAGTTATTCATTCCACTCCAAGTGGTTGACCCTAAAATCACATGTGTATAAGTAATACTAAATGGAATCATCAGGTTATATTTATACATGCATAAACACATGGAACAATAAATAAAGAAAACAACAAAAATAGAACATGAAAGTAGAAGGAAGGCTTGGAGGTTGAGAAAGAGAGATGATGGGGGTATTGAAGTATTGAAGATTGAAGATGGCTATAACATAGTATATATATATATATATACTATATATATGTGTATATATATACATATATATATAATGTCAAAATGAAACACATCAGCTGTACAATAAGAAGTACTAATAGAGATGGGGAAACATAGGAACTTAGAATTCAGGCTGGTTAGCTTTTTAGGTGGGCAATGCCTTACTGTCTACAATTGCTCCACTGTGCAATAGCTATTGCTCAACCTTTCTCCAGACTGCAATCCGTTCTCAATCTTTCTGGGATCAACATTGCATATGAGATCATGTGGTGCTTGTCTCTCACTGTCTGGATTACTTCACTTGAGATAATGATGGCCAGGTCTATCTGTGCTGTTGTAAATGACAGTTTTCTACGGCTAAATGGTATCCCATTGTGAATATGTAGCACATTTTCTTTATCCCTTTTTCAGGTGATGGACATAAGTTGCTTCCACATCTTACCTATTGTGCTAGTGCTACAGGGAGCATGAGAGTGCCACTTTTAACTAAATACAATGTCAGAGCAACTTTAGCATCTGCTAAGTAGAGATAATATTAGCCCCAGCCTCATAGGAAAGAATGAGAAAGCCCAACTACAATCCCCACTGACCTGAATGCTATTTACAAATAAAATAGCTCTTAATAGCAACTAAGTCTCATCATCACTCATGATCTCAAGAATGTGGCCAAATTGAACTTCAGTGAGATTCAGCACAGAGAAAGGAGGGAGAACCCTCAATAAGAAAAATAAAGCAGTACGCTTGCAGGAAATGCAGTTTCTCTCTCACCTAACATGACTGCCCTGCATGGATTGCTATGGATGTGGTACAGTCCAACAAAGAATGGTTCCAGGTTTGCAGCCTTGATGTCCTTGCTTAGCAAACATGAAAAGAAGAAAGGAAGCAGGCACTTAATGCAACATTGGTCCTGGGAGATGAAGAGTAGAGAGGGAGATGGGGCTGAATAGAAAAACTGGGATGGCCCCAAAGTCTGCTGAAAATTTTATAACCTAAAGGGGAACAAAAATATCTACATAGTATCGAGAACTATGGTAATAAAAAAATAAAGATATCAAAGCTTTAGCAACATGCTCTGCCCATTTCACTAATTGAGTTTTTATCTTCTTCACATGGTTGCTAAAAAGTCAGAAAACCCAGAGATCTTCATCTAAGATACAGAGTAATGATGGGATTTGAACAGCTTCCTGCCAAAAGTGTAACCTTGTTTTCCCTCCTGCCTTTCCACAGTCCCTTTGTGGACAAAGCTGGCCATGAACTGCATTTATAAGATTTTGGGTCTACATCCATGGTTCCTGAAAGACAGAGTTGACCTTCCCAGGGTATTTTCACATCTTTTCCATGGAATGTTTTAAATAATTTTATTGGAGTTTAATGTACATTCCATATGTCTATACAATAAGCGTCTAATGAATGACTTTCTGCAAACTTATAGAGCTATAAAAATATCACCACCATCCATTTCCACAATAGTCCCACAACTATAAAAATTTCCACTTTCACCCAGGTGTAGTGGTGCATGCCTTTAATCTCAGCATTTGGGAGGCAGAGGCAGGTGTGAGTTCAAGGCCAACCTGATCTACAAAGCTAGTTCCAGGACATCCAGAGCTGTTATACAGATGAACCCTGTCTCAAACAAACAAACCTTTCATGTTGTCACCTCTATTGTTCTCCCACACTCACTCTCACAGCTGCATTTTCTTCACTAATTTGTTTGTTTTGAATATTCATAAAAATGAATTTATGGTATGTTCTGTGCTTTATGGAGCATGCTTCAATGCTGTACACTGTTGCCTAATGGACAGGGCAGTGTATTAAACAGCATACTGCCTGTTGTTCACAGTTTGAAGTTCATTGGCATTGCCTCCAGTCGTCCTGTATGATGGATACACTATAAACTACAGTCTACCAGCCCCTTTTATAGGCATTGGCATTTACCATGGATAGATGCCAAGTAATAGAAATGTTCAGTCAAAAGTCAAGTTTGATTATCTGAAATGAGCATGTTCTTCTTCCAAGTCTTCATCCTATTTTATGTCCTGTCAGCAACTACAAGGCCCCAGTCTCTCTACATCTTTGCCAACTCTTGTAATTATCTATATGATGACTATTTATTTTGTTTGTTTTTGTTTTTCAAGACAGGATTTCTCTGTGTATTCCTGGCTGTCCTGGAGATCACTTTGTATACCAAGCTGGCCTTGAACTAAGAGATAAACCTGCCTCTACCTCCCCAGGGCTGGGCTGAAAGTTGTGTGCCACCACAACCCAGCTGAGATGGTTATTCTTAATAGCAACTTGACATAATTGGGAAAGATTTATCTTAATTATGAAATTGCCTCTAACTGATCAGTCTGTGGACATGTCTTTGGAGCTTTTTCCTACTTGCTCTAAGCAGAGGAGGGATTAGCCCATTATAAGTTGTGCCATCCTTGAGAAAATGGTCCTGGATTGTATCAGGAAGCTGGTTGTTGGTTGTGTAGAAGCAAAAGGTAAACAGTAAGCAGCATTTGCATTCTCTTTCTCTCTCTCTCTCTGAAGTTCCATGTTCTCTGTTTTAGTTCCTGCCTTGTCTTCCCTCAGTAATAGACTATGAAATGTAAAACTGTATTAATCAGGGTTGTTAAAAGAATAGAACTCATTTATCAGAGTGACTGACAGACTGTGGTCCCCAATAATCTACTAACAGCTATCTCTTGACAGAAAGGCCAAGAATCTCATAGATATTCCACATGCTAAATGTCTCAACAGTTCCAACCTGGCACTAGAGTTCCAGAGGATTCCTAGAGAGCTGTTGGTCTTCTGTGTAATTGGAATCCCAAAGAAGTGGGCTCTAATACAGGTGAAGAGATGTCTCAGCAATAAAATAGGTGAGCTTGCCAGGGGATTGAGAGAAAAAAAGCAAAAAGGAAAAGCTTCCTTTTTCTATGTCCTTTTAAGTGGTCACCAGGTGTGATCCAGATTTAGGGAGGGACTTTACACCTCAAATGATTCAATTTAAAAAACAACCACTCACAGGTGTGTCCAGCTGCTTGGGTTTCAGCTGGTTCCAGATATTAACAACCAAGGTTACATCACAAAGATGAAATAAGCCCTTTCTTCCCAGGTGGATTTGGTGCTTTGTCACAGAAATAGATAGCTTTTTTGTCTCAGAATTTGGTGTTGCAACTTTGGGATGAAGACAGGGCCATGTCCACTCTAATCATGTGTTACACCTAGCTATAGCCTCAGTCTTTGCCTTTATTAATAGAATTCATTCTCCCAGTGACTTTAGTCTGCATTTCCCTGCCTATGGAGGCTAAACACCTTTGCCCATACTTCTTAGATAAATATTTTATTTGGTCAAGTGAATATTTGAATACTTTATCAATTTTACATGGACTTGTGTGGTGATATATTTTATATTTAATAAAATTAGCCTGGAATATCAGAGAACAGAATCACCCACAGTCAAGCCATAAGGGTCGGAGAGTGATAACTCATGCCTTTAATCTCAAGAGACAGAGATCTTTCTGTATTTTTGTGAGTTCAAAGCCTAAAAACAGAAGAGTAGTAGCTCACACCTCTAATCCTAACTCTAGGATTATGATTTAATGTAGCATTATGTTCCTGTTCTGGACTTTCCCCAAGAGCTGAACCTGCCTGCAGCTGCTTAGCTCTATATAGCCTTCAGGTCTGGCTCAGCATTCCCAAAGCACCAAAGAAACATACAGAAGGCTTATATTAATTTATGCTGATTGACCTATGGCTCGGACATATTGCTAAGTAGCTCTTTCATCTTAACCCAATCCATTTTCATTATTCTGTTTAGTCATGTGGCTTGGTAACTTTTCTCAGAGCAGACTGGTTGTCTTCTTTCCTCTGTGTCTCTCTGGCATCTCTCTCTGCTGGTGTCTCTTTGGCATCTCTGCTCTGTTCTTTCTATTCCAAGAGTTTTCTTAGTCTGGTAGCCCCACCCACACTTCCTGTCTGCCTTCTAGACAATCAGTTTTTTTATTAAATATTCACAATGTACCAGAACTACAATTTAGAGTTGAACCCCAAAGTGAAACAACTGGGCAAAGAAGATATTTAAGGCAGGTGTAGGCAGATATTTAGGTAGTCTGTAGAAGCAACTGGCGAGGCAGGAGACTCTTGAAGATAGCTTTTATCCTGTTCAGCTTGAGAAGTTGGCTGGGTGAGAATTGACTGTGGTCTGTTTCCTTTCTCTGACATTCCAGCTGATTTTACTAAATATAAAACATATCACGTCAGACTTGTATATCTCACTATTGAAGAATATTCATATAGTGTGTATATAAGTATGCAAATAGTTTGTAAGTTTTTTGTTATCTATATCATGGCGCCTTTATAAGCTTAAAAGTTTTAAGTTTCAAAAGAAAAGTTCAATTAATTTTTTTTCTAGGAAATATGCTTAGGTGCCAAACCTAAGAATTCTTTGAACAACCAAGATCATGAAATTTTTCTTTTATGTTTTAATCTACAAGTTTTACACTAATATTTAAGTCTATAATCTACTCTTAATTCATTTAGGGATATAGTATGAGACAAAGTTCAAAATTAATCTTTTTTATATGGTTATCCAATTGTCTTTGAAGTCCATTTGTTGAAAAGATTACCCTTCACCTATTAAAGCAAAACTCAATTAACTGTATATATTTTTTATAGATTCTCAGCTCTAGCCCATGAACTTTGTACCTCCCTCCTCTCTATCACTATAAAAATTTCTGGTGTTTTTAAATCAACATCTTTAGGATATATCACCTACTAAGATTCAGGAATCCAAAAAGAACTGTACCTTGCTTATATACACAATTCAAAAACATGATTACAGTGAGTTTTATGGTTCACATACACTGACAAAATTGTATCTATTAAAACAAAAATATATATAGCACCACTGACAATTTGTACTAACGACAAAGACCACCTGCAACTCCTAAAACTTAGTGCAGGTGTGGGTAATTAACAAGAATTCCATTTACTTACTTTGGCCCACGGATGGTGTTTTTAAGCCACCACATGTAATGATGTCTTTTGTTGCCTAGTTCCTAGCTTTCCCTGGGCTCTGGGTTGGAAGCCTCCTTTCTCTAGGCATTGGGAAGTAAATGTTCCTTCAGAAGGTGGGCTTCTCTGTAGCCCTAGGAGTTGGACCGCTTTTGGTCTAGGCCAAGACTATGAACATTTTCTGAAAAAGGACAATTAACATCCAGTCTCTGGAGCAACTGCTGGTCTCTGAGATAGTAGAAAGAAAGAAGCCATAGATAATACAGATATAATTGGGGGCTATGTTACAAGAAAATGTTCATCTCTGCAGCTACAGAGCAGGCTCTGATTGGTCCCTTACTTTGCAGACCTCAGGTACATTCATGAGTTCCTAAGACTACTCTGCCAAAGCACCACAGATGGACGTAGGTAGTTTGAAAGAAAATGATCCCCAAAAAGAGTAACAATATTGGGAGGTATGGCTTTGTTGAAATAGATGTGGCTTTGTTGAAGGAAGTGTGTCACTGTGGAGGGAGGGTGTTGTGGAATATTAGTTTAATGATGCAAAGAAGCATCGCAACTTTTATGTTGCATTTGTTTAACTCTGTAAAGTTGTGTTACTTTGCCAGTCTAAACCACCTGACTGGTCTAATAAAGAGCTGAACAGCCAATACCTAGGCAGGAGAGGGGCCAGGTAGGGCTGCCAGGCAGAGAGAATAAATATGAGGAGAAATCTAGGTTCCAGAGGAAAGGGGAATATTGGGAAAATGAGGAGAGGAGAATGCCAGGGCCAGTCATCCAGTCACAGAGCCAGCCACAGAGTAAGAAGGAAAAAGAAAGATACACAGAATAAAAAATGGTATAATTTAACTTAGAGGCAAAATGGGATAATTTAAGTTAGAAAAGCTGGCTAGAAACAAGCCAGATCATCCATAATTATGACTAGTATTTATTTGGGAGCTGGGTGGCAGGTCCCCAAAGAGGAAAAACAAAGTCAAGCTACAGGCTTTGAGGTCTCTTTTGCTCACACTTCACTCAGTGTGACAAACAGACTATTTCCTGTTGCTTGCAAGATGTAGGACTCTCAGCTACTTCCTCAGTGCCAAGTCTGCCTGCATGCCACCATGCTTCCCACCACGATGATAATGGACTGAACCTCTGAACTGCAAACAATAAGCCATCCTAATTATATGGTTTTATTGTAAGAGTCACTGCCATTGGTCATGGTGTTTTTCACAACAGTAGAAACACTAAGACACAAAACAAATGGGACTTTAGCCAGACTGATGGCTCATGCCTATAACCCAAAACTCAGGAAGCTGAGAGAAGAAGAGAGTTGTGAGTTCAAGGTATCTCTGGTGCACAGTGATTTCTGTGACAGCAATGGCCTGGGCTTTCAAGATCCTACCTCAAACAAACAAACAAACTCAAGTTTATTCCCTTTGTCTCTGAAAGTTAGAAGTGTGATAGCAGATCAGCTGAATAAATTTAATTTCTGTTTCTGTGAATAAAAGTCTTCAATTACATACTTTGTCTCTGTGGGTCACATTCATTAATCCAGCCCAAGCCTCACAGTTCAAATTCAAATTTTATATATATATATAAAGGAAATGGTGTATATATATATGTATATATATATACATATATATATACCATTTCCTTTCTTCCAATGAAGAGACAATTGTCTCAAGATAAACTGTTGTCTATTATTTTCAAGACTTCAAAGCTACTACACATGGCCTTCTAAGAGCAGTGTTTGGCTCTTGGTGTTTCTTATGTAGGCTAAAATCTCTGCAATGCACACTGAGACATCAGCGTCAAAATACCTATTTAAAAAAACTATATTCATTGTAACTGACTACTACCCTGGTTTTCTTTTTAAAACACAAAATCATTTTCAAAACCCCAACATGTCCTTGAAGCATAAATTCATCTTTTATTCATAGGCTATAGAGCAGCTACTGCTATTACTAGAATTCTGGTCAAAACTGTATTTGGCCAAATTTATGTGGTACCCTTGACATGGAAAAAATGCTTTAAATTCTCTTTTATAGAATATTCTGAATCATTTTATTTTTAAGTAGGTATGGTATTTTAATGCTGGGTTTAGTATGTTTCAGTGAAAATATCCAGGGCAAATTCTTTACCTGAGCCCCTCTGAAATAGAGGCTGGTCATTGATCCCTCAGTGCTGGCTAGGCCTCTCTCTCTCAGATCTAACCATCCCTCCTTATCTCCCCTGGCTAAGGATATTCTATAGCCTGAGCTGACCCAGTCAGACTCTGTTTTTAACTTAATATATGTCTGTATACTGTTTTTATATCCACTGCTCTTGCTATGAAAACTCCTGTTGGATTTAAGGTTCACCATTTTTTATAGAGTGGTTTTCATAGAGAAGTCCAAAAATGTTCTCCATAATGAGCCTATGTCTACATAAGTCCTCATTTTTAATTGTTCAGTTTCATATGGTCTACGATGGTGTGATATCTAAACCACAGCACTTGGTCTAGGCTGGTCATGATAATCTTACTCTCCTCTGTCATAAATGATCTAGCAGACAACACATGACTACTTCCGGCCAAGAGATGCATCAGGCTGCCCTCTGTGTGATCTGAAGAAAATCATATTTTATTAAAAGTAAGTCAGATACATCCATGTGTGTCAGTGCCTCTGGGTGCTGTCGAATGATGACAAAGTGCTAAAAGCCTAGGCAGCCACGTTGTGAACAGAGGAAAGCCATAAAAACTGAAGAGAAGCAGAGGCAAAGTCCTCCGGACACTGAGAGACTGAGTTAAACAACTCTGTAATTTTGTAGCTTTGGATTCTTACAATGATTGATAATAAACTTTCTTGATTACATCCCTGAATTCAGTTTTACTATGGGCTACAATCAAAAATAATCTCTGCTGCTCTCCACAGACTCCTTTCCAAGCAGTCTCTGAAGATGACTGGCAAGGCCAGAGCGGCTGAGGACCTGGCTGATCCACCCTCCAGCTATAGAAGACTCACCGGCACAAACCCATTTTCTTTTCAAATTTTCTCACTTTGACACTGATTCACTGAGTAAAATGGCTACAGATGACTTCCAGATTTAATTCTGGGATGTAATGTAGAAGAGACCAGCTTGAAAGGAGATTCGGAGTACTTTGTTGGAATGAACACTCTTCTGAGAAGGGGAAAAAAATGGGCCTATCGAGAGAAGAACAAAAGAAAATGAAATAAAATGAGAATTATATATATATGAGAAAGAGAGAGAGAGAGAGAGAGAGAGAGAGAGAGAGAGAGAGAGAGAGAGCTCCCTTCTCTGACAAGCCTTGGCAGGTAACAATTCCCATGTATCGTGAAACTTGAAGAAAATAAGCACAGCTTTCTGAGGAAGCTGGAGAAGCATATACAGGAAGGGAAAGTGGTCCAGTTGCAACACATGCTGTTATCCTAAATAGTTGTGACAAGTTTCAGTTTCAAGAATCCAGGCAGGTCAGGGTAGCACTCAGATCAGAGGCCTGGAATCCCAGCCCGGGGAAACAAACATAGTATCTAATATATAGCATGCAGGCTGGCTTTGCTCTAGCTTTTTTGAGGTAAGATTTCACTATCTCACTATGTAGTTGAGGCTTGCCTAGGTTATCCTTCTGTCTCTGCCTCTGCCTCCCAAGGGCTAGAATTGTAAATATAGGCCACCTCTCTTTGATTTATGTAGCATATCTCCATAAGAGAATGTCAGTTGCCTTCACTAATGTATAGATACTGTAGAAATAGTCAGTATGCTATATATCTACATGTGTAATCCATATATTCAAGATATGTTTTTCTAGCATGTTATATAGAGTGTTCATTATATATTTATAATATAGGTTTAATTAAAAACTAAAGAAAAATTAATTTAAAACACTTCTTAATTTGGGAGCTATGGATTGACCTTCACACAGGAAATGACTGAAATCTAGGACCCCTGAGCTAAGGAAGAAATTACCTAAAAACAAAAATAGAAACAAGGTTGAGACAAATTTATAAGAGGAGGCAATGTGCAAAGTTCCAATATTTGCAAACATTTTTCTGAAGGCAGAAGCAATAGCAACGACTCTGTGGAGTGGCTACAATGTGATGGAATAGGTCTCTGCTACCTGAAGACAGTGTTTGAAGTGAACTCTCCAATAGTGGCAAAATGATGGGAGGAATCTAAAGAAGAGAAATCCAACAGAAATCACTAAACCATTCTTCTCTAGAAACGTAGTTAGTCAACAAGGCAAAGGCTGGAAGGACTTAAAGGCATGCCTTCCACAGGCAAGACAGCTTCTGCTAAGCTAACCGCTGGCCAAAAACACAGCCCAACACCAGTCAACAGGCTCAGGGGAGAAGAACAGAACCCAGCACACTGTCCACAGCATCATCAATGCCAAGAGACTGCTAAGAAATGGGAAATGTGACCCAGTCAGGGGAAATGTCAGGGCACTCAAGTGAATAGAAAAAGATTAATGACCAATCCAAGCAAGGAAATGCTTTAGACTTCTGAGAAATGCACACACAGATAACAGCAGTCATTTTAGCTACTGACCTGACATATTGTTAAGAAGCCTATATTTTCTTAATTAAGAAAATTAGGTAAATATGGTTACTCTGGTGCCATCCAGTGTCTCAAGCACCTTATGTAATGTGACCACAGATAATCTAATAAGACATAGAATTTCCCATTAAGTTAAGACAACAAAATATTTTTTAACATATAGAATACTAGGTCCAATGATAATTCAAACAAAATGTGTTTGTTGATTATTTTCCTCTCCTTCTTCTCCATCCTTCCTTCCCTGCCCCCCAATCCTCCACTCTTCACTCTCAATCACCTGTTTCAGTTTGAATGTCACATGTGTCTTACCGGCTCCCTTCTTCAGCACTCAAATGTCATCTCATGTTCTTCTACACAGTTTGATTGCCTGAACTTTGTATACCCATCTTTTTACATAAACACTAAAAGTTAGGATCTTCATATGTGAGAACATAGGATTATTTTGTCTTTCAGAATCCAGGTCACTTCACTTTATAATACTTCAGGGTTCACTCAGTTTTCTGCAAATTTCATTATGAAAGCTAAATTTTAACTCCAAAATTTTTTATGACATTGAACCATCTAACCACAATGAACCATATCATGTTTCTCCCCAAAATGAAATAGTATGGAACTATATAAACTCTTTTAACAAGAGATAAATAGAAAGCAAACCTACATGAGATTTGCTAACACCTCCACAACTAGTATGAACATTAAGACCACTACAGAGATGCTCTGGCTGTGCTAAACATGAGAACTAACAGTAACCAATAAAACCATGGTCAAGACGATACCATTGCAGGCCATTTCTACATCAGGATTAACACAATGTAGTAACCCCACCCCAGCTCTTAGTTTTGCCAAACAAACACCCCTCCCTGTAATTCATAAAAAGCTCTAGAAAGGTACAGGCTTGGGAGCTATAGTTTCCAATAAATACAAGTATTTCTTCTCCCAGCCTGAATTTAAGAGAATTGCATTTAAAAATCAAAGACATTCACATTACAAGTTCCAGCAATGCTGGGAGCATCAAAAATAAATAAATAAATGAATGAATGAATAAATCAGCAAGTTTCTCCCATGAAACCCATCAAAAATAAAGTAGGTGGTACCAAATAGAAAATTTAATCAGAATGAGAGTCTTCTCTAAGTCTGTGCATTTCTAAAAGCTCATACCTAATGTCCCAGAAATCTAGAAAGGAAACTTTAAGACTGTTGATCAGATACTGAGATGTTAAACTCTGATAGGGGGTGGGGGAGAAGGATGTTTGTTATTTATTGCTCTGCTCTTTTTTTTCCTTTTCATGAGGAATACTTTATTTAATTTCCCTAGGAGAATATTTTTTTCCCTCCAACAAGCAAGTGCCAAAATAAAGACAAGCCAAACATACAGATTGCTTACAAATGGGTGTGTATTTTAAATGTTTGCTGTTTTTCATTTCACTGTGTGGAGCTGACAGCCATGGTCACCCCTGGGGAGTCTGTAGGCTGGTGTCAGGTACATCAGCTTTCCTAACAGGTCAGCATAGCTCCTCATTTCAGTCCAGGCACCACTCAGTAACTCTGTGCCCTCAGAACGTCCTTGTGATGACTGTTATCTTGATAATCTTTGTTACAGATAAGGGATACGTGTCCACAATTAACAGAGTTGTATCTTACAAATAGAAATGAAGAAAAGCCAAAGTAAATATAAATGCTTGAAGACAGAGACTACCTATGACTTCAGACACATGGGTTGTTTGAAGTGGTAGCTTTAAGGTCTTTGGATGTAGATGAAAGGATGTATATACATAAAAAATTTTGTAGGAGGAATAGAAAGGTTCTTTCCACTGTACTTTCATAGAACCACATAATCTTTGGTTTGGAAGAAACTTTGTGGACTATCAAATTCAATCATATTTTCCTAATATCTTGATGATTTTATTGGGAACTCATACCACAAGTGCCGACTTAAGCATCACTGACATCCAGGGTATTCCTGGTTGTAGAAGTTTTGTGAAGTCACTTTCAATTAAGTGAAATCTAACTTCCAAAAATTCACCTTCAATGTCTTCATTGATACTATGTCTCAAATCTGAATTGTAATAGATGCAGTGTCCATGAGGTATCTATCCTAAGGTACATGAGGACAGGTTGTTAAGGGCTGGTTGATCTTGCCTCATACATAGTTTCTTCTCTAAGAAGGTTCAGAGTAATAACTTAGCAACAGAAAGAATATAGTGAACTTACACAAGCTTGGGGTCTCCCAGTCAAAAGCGTTCAAACTCCAATGGCAAATGGAGTCGATATTTACTGAGTATTCACTGTAAGATAATAAAGGGCTTAGAAATATTTCTCCAGGAGAAGAGAAACGTATTTTTTTAATCTCTAATAATTGTTCTAAGGAAAATGCTGATCAACCATTGTGAAGTTAATTCTAGAGGGTGTAATAAAAGAAAGGAAATAAAGCAAAATCCTAGTTTCTTCACTATGTCAATCACAGAAGAGGTTAGTTGGGGGAAGATAAATGATAATATCCTTGGAGAACCCTGAGAAAAACCATCATTTATTCATTTGTTATGGAGGGAACCAGATCGTGTTGGGAAAGATGTATCATTTGATAGCACATTCTTATATAAGATCATGAAAAGACCGAAGGATTCAAAGTGGGTGAAAGCATAAGCCTTTCCCCTTAAAATTCCAGTTCTCATCTCACCATTTAAAGAGAAATAAAAATGTCTAAGCCACCTTTTATGTTTACTTAAAATATTTACTTTTACCTTTGGAAGTCTGCAATGCTAACAACAGGGTTTCACATGAGTTAATACACACAATCTTAAGCCCAAATTCATGCTTTTACCTTTTCTACTAGCTTATAGAAAGTTGCAAACATTAGCTACAGGTTTTGAAAATTTTAGAACTGTGCAGATCTTAAAATTCAGAGTCTCAAATTTCTTCTCTAAACATGGAAGAAAAAAAACTCCAATATTTAAACTATCTTTCCCTTTGGATCCTGCATACTCCACTTTTGAGACACATATTAGGCATTTTGAGACAAATTTTAGGGGTTCAATTCAAGCAAGTTTTAGGCAGTCATGTATATGAGAGCAATTTAAGGATGATCATTCAACTCTGTCTCCCTCTGGTGCAGTCCCTCAAAACAATTTCCCATTTCTCAAATGTACTCTCCTTCTAGATACATTCAGAAAATAGTTAAAGATATAAACACAATTGGAAAACAATAAAAACACATCACACTCTGTGTCCCGGGTTTTATGTATATATACCTCATAGGGTTGGTGTAGGTGAGATAGAGAGGCAAACAAGTTCCATACCCTTATTCCTCCCATTGGCAGAGTAGTTACAAAAACAAAACAAACAAACAAAAACTACAAAGAACCTAGAACAGTTTTATTCAAGCTCTAGAAATCAGTGGCATATCTAGAACATTAAGTGAATGCTCCACTCACTGGTAGGAAACACACACACACACAGAGTCAGATGGTAGACAGAAATCTTGTGGTGTTTGTGAAAACCTGGATTTCACCTAACTACTTGCTAGTGTGTCACAGCTGTAAGCAAGAGGCCAATTCCAATGGCTTGGAAGAAACACATAGGAGCATATTCTTGGTGCTATAACTTTTCTGTTAGCTAGTGAAATCTTTAGTCTCTGTCTGGCTTGATTTACAGCTCAGACAAGAACCAGTAACAAATTTGTATCTGAGACTGATAAAGACTTGAAAAGAAATGACATGTGTGAGAAAACTATAGACCCATAGGCACTGGGGATGTGGGTATAGGGTTGTGGGACAAGGAATATAGTAGGACATACAAAGCTCCAAGAAAAAAAAAAAAACTACATTGAAAGTCCTTGGAAAATTAATTAAGATGCTTAAAAGCACCTAAGTAGTATAGTGGTTGGGGAGTTCTGAAAACGAACAAACAGCACATGCCTAGGACAAACACAGAACAGGTCCAGGGAACACCTCAAATCTAGGTTTTAGCCTGGAGGCAGGGCACTAATTAGAAAAAAATTATCAAGGCCAACTTGCAAAGATTGGAAAGGTGTAAGAGTTTTCAATGCCAAAAACCACTTGCAAAACATACCAAAACCACAGGAAATCCTGGTCCAATCAAAAAACAAAATCATGGGGTAGGGGAGATGGCTCAGCGGTTAAGAACACCATCTGCTCTTCCAGAGGACCAGGGTTCGATTCCCAGCACCCACATGGCAGCTAGCAACTGTTTGTAGTTCCAGATCCAGGCAAACACCAAGGCAAATAAGTAAATAAATAAAGTTTTTTAAAAAAAAAAAAACAAAAACAAAATCATGTTTAGAAACCACCATTGAAGAAACTCTGCTGTCACAGTTATCAGGCAATGACATTTAAGCAATGGTCTTATATATACCAAAAGAGCTAAAGAACAATATAGACAAAGAACAAAAGGAGATTAAGATGATATAGAAACAAAATTAGAACGTCGAGATCCAGAAATTGCATCTAACTATCAATGAATAGAAACTCTGAAGTTTAGCATAAAAGTGATAAAGTAAAATTCAGTACAAGATTTCAATAGCATACTTAATTACCTAGAATAAAGAACCAATAACTTGAAAACTGGCCATATTCTCTCTAATATGAGAAGACCTAACAGGACCTAGAAAATTCTTGAGCCATTATCGGGTTCCTTAACATGAGGAGAGAAGGGCAGAGAAACTATCCAAAGAAAAGATAGCTGGACCTTTCCATACTCAGTACCAATATGAACACACAAACACAAATCAAAGCTAAGAGAGAGAAAACCAAAGGCAATCAAGATACTGTATAACTAAATTGCCAAACACCCTTAGCCAGAAATAAGAAATCTAAAGAATGATTGTGCCACGATGAATTGCTAGAGATAATGATAATATACCACATTTTTAAGCTAAATAAAAGGATTTTGAAGTTTTTTTTATCATGAAAATAAAGGTGAAGATATAGACACTTTTAGCCTGATTAAATATCATACAATTTATATGTATTAATGTAAACATTATGTAGTATGTCATATATGTGTGTAATAATTGTGCTTTTATATATTAGTGAGTTTCCAATATACATATTGGAAAGAACTATAGAAATAGAAAGACAAAGGGAAAATATAGAGAAGAGAAAATTAACTAATGTGCAAATATGAGTGTGTTTCTCCACACACACCTTATGAGACAGTGGCAATGAGGTGATGTGTTTAAAGCACTGAAGGAGAAATCACAATAATCTTATATCCTGCAAAACTGTTATTTAAACTGAGAAAAAACTGAAGCATAACAGAAATCAAAAGTAGTTTGTTTTTTTTGACCTGTCCCCAAAGAAATGTCAATTGGTGTATTGGGGCTAAATGAAAAGAAGCTGGAGGTAACTGGAAACCTTATGAAACTATAAATTTTCAAGGAGAAATAAATATATAGATAACGTTTGTGAAATGCATCATTCTAATTTTAACTTATAATTTCACTTTTAATTTTGATATAAGATTTTAAATGTTAAAGTACACACATTACACACACACACACACACACACACACACACACACAATCTGTGACCTCAGTGACTGACATAGAGTACTGGAGAGATACACAATGTAGAATATTTTTAATGTGATTAGGTATTAATTTAATAGATTGCTCTAATTTAGGTTAATATATGTATTTCCCCCAGGATAACTACAAATGAAACAGGATAGATAGACAGATAGGCAGACAAATGAAAAGATTTAGTGGGAGAATTTGGCTCTTATTATTTTGAAATCTCAAAAGTCTCATGACAGGCCATCTGCAGGCCAGAGATCTTGAGATGGGAGAACCATAGTCCCGTTTTATTTCCAAAGCTTCAGAGCCAGGGTAACTGATGATGCATTTCCTAATTTCTTACCCAAAGATGAAAGTTTGTTGTAAGTCTTGGATTCTATATTCTGAAGAACCTGAAGTTCTATTTGTTTGTTTCTTCATTTCTGCTATTTGTTTGAAAAGTGTGTGTAAGCATATATGTGTGTGTGTGAGGGTGTATGTATGTGTGTTTATATATATGCATGTGTGTGCCTATGTGTATATGTGTGTTTGTGTATGTGTGCATGAGTGTATATATGTGTATGTATATATGTTTGTGAGTGTATGTATGTGTGTTTGAGAGAGTGTATGTGTGTGTGTGAGTATATGTATGTCTGTGTATATGTGTGTGTGTATGTGTGTGTGAGTGTAAGTATGTTTGTGTATAGTGTGTATGTGTGTGGGGGTGCTCAGTCATAGGCATGCAGTTGTTTGTGTGCATCTGGAGGCTAAAAATGATGACAGGTCTCTTCCTCAGTCACACTGCACCTTATTTTGGGGGACAAGTTTCCACTAAGCCTGGCATTCAGGGATCTGGCAAGGCTGGCTAGGTAGTGACCTCCCAGGAGCATCATGTCTCCACTTCCCCAGCATTGAGATTGCTGGCATATTGCTTCAAGAGTGTTAAGGATAGAAACCCAGGTCCCTATGTTTGTGTGGCTAGTATTTTACTGAGTCAGCCATATTCTCAGTTCCTGCTTGTTTGTATTTTGAGAACAGAATTTTATGGAGCCTAGATTGGTCTTGAACTCTAGATCCTCCTATTTGCCTTCCTATTGCTATTAATTGCAGACATGACCCCTAATCTAGGATCAAGAACCTAAATTTGTCATGTCCAGAGAGACAGAACACCAGGACCATGAGTGAGATAGGGCAGGAGAGGATGAAGAATGTTCTAGTTTTTGTCCTTACATTGCTGTTCAGTCTGGATCTCTGGCCAATTGGAATGGAGCCCATCCAACTGCAGGAAAAAATCTTCCCTGCTTACACTCAGACTCTCTCCTCATAAACACAATTAAGATGCATCCTGAGGAAATGCTTTACTGGGGCTCTAGGTATTCCGTAAGCCAGTCATACATATACTTAAGTTAATCATCACCCTCCGAAGTGAAAGAACACAGACTGTCCAAATGGATTAAAGATAACGTTCAGTTATATGCCAGCAACAGGAGACTCACTTGGGATTGAAATAATAGGATGAAGAGAGAGATTCCAGGCAAACATTACCAGAGCAGAGCAGAGTGGACACATCTGTATCAGACAAAGGATTTTAAACAGAACTTGTTACTTGAGGCAAAGAATAATTTTATGCAAAAATAAGAGTAAATTCACCAAGAAGATATAGTGTCACATATCAGAGGTTAAAAATAAGTAGACATGAAAGAACTGACAGGAGAAATAGGTCATTCCACAACAAGATAGCATGAAATTTTAATATTCTATTATAGTAACATTAAAAAACCAATCAGAAGCTAAAAATTAGAGATATTTTTTAAAACTTACAGACTAACTGAATCCAATGCAGAGAATTAGAACACATCATGAGGCAATAACAGAATATGCATTTTTAGTACACTTGAAATATTCTCTATCATACACTACATGTTAGATCACAAAGTAAGTCTTAATAAATTTAGAAAGAACAGAACCATACAAAATGCTACTTATTATCACAGAGAATGAAAATAAGAAATCAATAACTGAAGGAATATTAGAGATTGTATATGTCAAAATTAAATAATGCACTGATTTTAAAAATCAAAGAAGAAATTAGAAGGAAAATTTATTCAATTTTTTAGGGAATATTGAGACAAGCAAAAGTAAAACTCAGCATCCCAGACTTACAGGATGATAGGCAAACAGTATTATCAAATAAATTTATAGTTTTAAAAACTTACATTTAATAAAAACTCAGGCTAAAGACATGGCTCAGCAATTAAAAGCCTAGGCTCACAAAAAAAAAAAGCCACACACAAAGAGCTATCAGAATAAAGAAAAAATAAGTAATAAGAATAACATAAGTGGAAGCTATAACATTATAACATACAATTGTGTAAAAACCAATGAACAAAAATATGGATGAACAACTGTATTCCATTAAATGAAACAGTATAGATGAAATGGATTCATTTTCCAAAATACACACTCTATTGAGGCTTTCTCACAGAAAATTAGAAAAATAGACTAGACCCACAAGTAGTCAGGATATTTAAACCAATAAATGTAAAACTCCTAGAAAAGAAAGGTCTAGGATAAGATAGCTTAACTGGTAGATCTACCAAACATGTAAAGTGTTACTGATTTCCTTTCCTTTCCATCTCAAAAAATAAAAATTAAAGAATACTTACTAGCCTATTTTATGAGGCCAGCATCATTTTGATAGCACATGAGACAATGACTTAAGTAAGAGTTTTAAAGGGCAGTAACCATTATGAATGATAGTCTCTTGGGAATACAGAATACATTAACAAACAGAACACAGTAACATTTTGAAAGGACTAAGCACCATGGCAAAGTGAAGTTTATTTCAGGAATGTAATGGTGGTTTGATGTATCAATCTCAATCATGGCATTTCACCACCGCTAAGGGAATATTAGTGAGGTGGCATGTGCCTATGAGCTCAAAATGTGGATCAAAATGTGGCTTGTAGATCAAGAGTTCAAGACCATCCTTATCTATATAGTAAACTAAAGGGTACCATGGACTACAAGAGACAAGGTCTCATAAACTGAGCAAATCAACAGACAGTGAAAAAATCATTATGTCAGTTAAGTCAGGAAAGCATGTAACAGTTCTTGGTGAAGTTCATAGGACCTACAGAAACATGATAAAGGCCAAAAATAAGAAACCCAGAGGTTAAAGTATATTCATTGTTGATACATTGTAAACCTCTCAGATCAGGAACAATGTACCTGTGTCCACCGCTTCTGTTCAAAATAGTAATAAAAACGAAAGAAAACACATTCATACTCTAGTGGAAGAAGTGAAATTATCTGTGTTACAGATGACATGATATAGAAAACCATAAAGATCACACAAATAATCACACACAACACTGCTAGCATCAATCTGTTTTTAAGATTTGCATACAAAATCACCATGCAAAAACTGATTGCCTTTCTGTACACTAAAAATGATTAACCCCAAAGGAAAGTAAAGAAATAGGCACATTTATAATCACTTCTACAAAAATGAAACACTCAAAAATAAATGTATCCCATGAGGCAAAAATTTATGCAGTAAAAACTACAAAATGCTTCTGAAGGAAACTAAGACACAAATTACCCATGTAGGGTCACCTGTGACTGCAATCTCAGGATGTGAAAAGAAGCAGCAAGATCATGAGTTTGAGGGTAGCCTGGGCTACAAAGGTAAATTTTGACCAAGCTTAGAATACACAGAAAGATCCTCAGTAACAAGAAAGTAAAAACAAACAGGAAGAGGAGAATAAAGAGGAAGAGAGAAGAAGAAATTTCTTCTTTTCATGAATTACAGCATTTAAAATGACTAAAATGTTAATACCACCCATATTCCCACTAAAAGCCCAATGACATTTTTTTTTTTTTCTGAAACAGGGTTTC
Organism: Sigmodon hispidus; assembly: GCA_004025045.1. NCBI lineage: Eukaryota > Metazoa > Chordata > Mammalia > Rodentia > Cricetidae > Sigmodon > Sigmodon hispidus. Next base: position 219,517 of record PVIH01000972.1, read on the forward strand.
TCTGTGTATCCCTGGCTGTCCGAGAACTCACTCTGTAGACCAGGCTGGATTTGAATTCACAGAGATTCACCTGTCTCTTATAAAAATTAAAAGAAAATTATACTGGAACTTATAGAGAAGTTAAAGTGATCAAAATAACAAAATCTTCCCCATAAATTGACAAAGGCAGAAATCCATATACTTCGTGATATCTGAATCACTGCAAAGATAGACAGAAGTTCAGGAGCATGAGGATAGTCATACATACTGATGGAATAAACCAGAAAAACCCAGAAAAAATACTATATAATATCTATTTATTTTGACCAGTGTGCCAAGGCTATTTAATAAGATAAATGTGGCTTTTTAAATAAAGTATCAGGAAACAGAAAGATTGAAACTGGACCTATATTATATACCACATACTAAGATATCTTTCTATATTGTTTTATTGAACATGTTCATACAAATCAATTTAAAAATTTTTAATGAAAAATTTAAAAGAAACAAGAGAGAAAATTCTTTTTGATATTAGATTTGGCCATAATTTCTTTTATAATATCATTAAAAGCACAAGCAACCAAAACAGAAAGATAAAAATTTGAATTCATAATTATTTAGGCTTTTTTTAATCAAAAGATACCATCATCAGAGTAAAAACAGAACCTTTTATTATTGTTTTGTGGGTAGCCCAAGACATGGAGATAAAGCAGAAATATTTTTTGAAGTAAAAAGTTATACTATAAGATATTGGAACATAAAATGAACCAGAGAGTTGGAGGTTAAAAAAATAAATGGAACTAGTCAACCTCAGACCAGAGACTTTTAACTCCTCATTGTACAAACACTACCTACCTACATTTTTCTTTCAGCTCAAAGAAGAAGATTTAAAAAACAATGCTTTTTAAGCCTGCAACAGAAAGCTTCAACTGATATCAACCACAGTGCACTTTTATCTCAGAGTCAGTAACTTAGGTGTCAAGAGACAGGATAAGGAGCAAGGGGAGGCAGAGAGTGCACCCTCACTGATGAGAAAGTCCTTCCAAACAGAGAACCTGAGCCCTCATAGCCCAAGGGACAATATGGGGATCCTCAGCTTTAAACACTCTTATAATTTATATATTAGTGTTTAAAAAAGAGTTAACTATTTCTACTTTTCTCAGTTCCCACACCTTCACTCAGGAAAGCTATTGTTTGGTGAGACTGCTGTGCTGTTGGATTTGTGAACTCTGAATTACCACCATATTGCTCCCAGTGAAAGCCTAGGGCACTAGGGAAGAATACTCAAAGGTCACCTTCAGTGGACCCAAGACCATGACTTCCCGTCACTGTGCTGCCAGCCTAACATTGGACAAAAACGCACAGATCTCCACCTGGAGAGCCTGACTCCTTTCCTCCTTGCCCTTTCCTTCCAAGGGTACAGCATGACTGAACTCATAATGAGGATACAAGGGTCCATGGATTTCCTAGGTGACATTTAGGCTGTTTCTTTCCTTGCATTCTTAGTGCTCATGAGCATGACATAAAACCTTAAAAAGAGAGGAAAAGAGGAGGAGGAGGAGGAGGAGGAGGAGGAGGAGGAGGAGGCAGCATTGTGACTGTGTGAGCTGAAAGGTTGTAGAACAAGTATGAGAGTCCAAGTTCATAGCCTAGATCCATGAAGCAGCCGGGTAGGGCAGTGTGCTCTTTGACACTAACATTGAAAGGGCAGAGAGGCACATCTACAAAGCTGTGGAGCCAGCTAGTCTACTCTAATGGTGAGTTGAAGAGCTTCAGATTCAGTGAGACTCTTTCTCTAAAAGTAGGGTGTCAGTCAGTAGAAGGAGGCACTCAACATAGAACTTCAAATTATCCACACATGTACACATGCATATATGCACAGAAACATATACATGCACTGCACCGAGAGAGAGACAGAGACAGAGAGAGAGAGAGAGAGACAGACAGACAGAGACAGAGACAGAGACAGACAGAGAGACAGAGAGAGCAAAGAAAGATCAAAAAAAGTGTCAAGAATTTCAAGATGTGGTCAGAATTACCATGTACCTTATATGGTAGAATTGGTAAATAAGCCAAGCTCTGTGCTTTCTGGGTCTTTTTCTGTGGTTCCATCAGTGCAAGCTGAACAGTCTTGCTGTCTAACTTTCCAAAATGCCTCCCTTATTCTTCAAGCCTAAACAAGATCTCAAGAAGCAAGATGCACTAAACCAATACTGTGTGAATCCCTCAGGAAACAGGATGGTGGGGGAGGGCTGGCTTCTTTATATATTCTGTTGGTTTTCTGGTGATGGAACTAGATGCTACCTCTTCTACCAGGTGCTTCCCCTCAGACCTTAGCAATGGGACTCAACAGGGCTTCAGTTTTCTCATGCCCACAGCAAGGTGGCAACACCTCCAGAACATTCCTAATACATGGCTTGGGCCAAATGTTCCCCATAATAGAATATCGTAAGGCATTACTACAACTTTCTTATCAAAAGACAAAATGGGAGAGGTCATCATGTTTCTACATAAACAAGGTTAGATGGTCCTGATGATAGGACTTGAGTTATCTTTATACTCTCTAGAGTCAAAACTAATCTTTGGATTTTAAAAAATCTTTTCGTGCTTAATTATGCATGTGTATGTGTCTTTGCCTGTGTGTGGGCATGTGCAAGGGAGTGCAGAGAATCAGGAAATCCAAATGCATTGGATGCACTGGAGGAGGGTCACAGAAGTTGTGAGCCAGCTGGCAGAGATGGGTGCTGGGAACCAACTCCATCTTCTACAAGAGAAATGCATGCTCTAACCCTGAGCCACCACCCAGTCATCAAGTGTTTGGATGTTTTAAAGCTAGAAGCTTGTTACTAATTATCCATTCCCTGCCCCTTTCATCCTCCAGCTCCTTTGTTACTAAAGTTAGGCCATCTTTTATAATTATTGTTCAAAAATCTTTCAAAATAAATATAACACATCTCAGTATAAAACTATAGGAGTTTTGTCTCTCCACTTTTGACTGCCTTTATAGTAAACACAGAATTCAGAGAAGATATTAAATAGAACTCTTAAAATTACCATTTTGCATAACACAAATGCATATACTTAAGCAAATACATTAGACCATGTTTATCATTATTTTAACATTGTAGTATGACAAGGAAGAAAAGTAATGTGTGTCCTCCCTCTATGACTCACCAAGTCTTTTCCTCTCCACATCTTTGTTTCCTGTTGCTTATCATTAAAAACAAATAGGTTTAAGAACACTATACCTTACTCTACATACTACATGTAATACTTAATGAAGCTCTAGAGGGAAAGTATAAAAGTAGGTTTTCTGTGAGGAAAAAAAGTCAACTTCAAGGAGGTCCTTTGCCTTCCTCTCAGTATGTAAGACTTGGCATGATCTTCATTGCCCTCTTCTCCATAGTCTGGAGGGAGCATCGAAGCATAGCATTGTACTTGCTGAATGTGGCACATGGCTCAATGCCCATGGCTGACTGATCTCTGTCCTTAAAGCCAGTATTTGTCCATGGATCCTTTCCTGTAGATTAGAAAGAGCCAGGAAGCAGACAGGAGAGAGTGAACATGAAAAAGAAGGTTGTCGGGACAATTCTCTTTCCACATCCCTACTCAGACACTCAGGGCAGCTCAGGAATCCCTTGGTCTTGGATATTGCTGTGTCGTGGGGAGAGCCTCCATTCTCTCCAAGGATTTAGCACAGGGGAGCCTCTGCAGGAAGGAGTGGGTCAAGTACAGAAGACAGGCTTCAGTGGGCCCTTAGAGCCATGCATAAAAGTGACAATGAAGTCCTTAGGAAAATAGCTATAACAAGTGGGATTGTAAGCTAAGTCACATATGTGGTCCTAGAGTCTAAGCACCTTAGTTCCCCCAAAAAATGTCCTCCACTGAGATGCCCAAGGAAAAAAATAGAGCCTTGACAAGCATTTACAAGAACACTTTACACATGTTTTGCTGATTGTCTCTCAGCCCTTCCTCTGCCATGGGTGATCATCTGTTACTGTTCTCTGGGGTTGAGCTGAAGAGCAACAGGAAGGCTGGGGAAGATGCCCAGCAGTTCTGCTCTGCAGGTAAAGGCAGAGGACATTGTAGTAAAGCAGTCATTTTTTTTGGCTACCAGGAAAATATAGTGCAAGAAGCATCATCCCATAGGGAAAAGGAAACATCCAGGGAGTTCAAAACCAAGGCTGCCCCTGATGGAGACCTGCAGGCCTCTCCCAGGAAGGAGTGGAGGCATCTCATCCCCACTAAGGTATAAATTATGAAGCACAATTTATCTTAGAAATACTTGTACAATGCATCTTAACTCATGTCCTCCTTACCTCATTGTCACTTTACCCCAGCCTCATCCACTTCAGTTACTGCCACCGTTGGCTGCTGTCAGTTTTTATGAAACAGTTGCTTAGTTTTTATCTCGCTCCTCAGGAAAGGCTTTGAGAGTTTCACTGCTTCTGGGAAGAATTCACAATTCTAAACTTAACATTGCCTTCCTTATGTTGATACCCATTGCTATTCTTAAGTTTTAATAGTATAATTTGTAGAAGTCAGTAAAATAATTTGATATATGTATGGTTACCAAATCAGAGTACTTAACGTTTACAACTTCTTAAGCATTGCAAAACTTTTTGATGGACTCTTAATAATTTTACTTGATTTGAAAGTACAATGTAGTATATGAATAAGTGCAAAGTATGTATGGAAGGAAACAAGGTAATTAGCATTCTTTCTTTCTTTTTTATTCTCCAATCAGGTTCTAACTACATAATCCAGACTGGCCTGGAATTTTTTATGTAGCCCAGGCTGAATCCTCCTGCCACACACAGCTTTCCTAAGTGCTGGAATTACACACATAAACTTTCTAAGGATTTGGAAAGTATAAACTTCCTTTACTACTTTAATCCACAGTAATTTCTCATTTCTCCAAGCAATTTAAGCACTTCCTACCCATGTCATTTAGTAATATTTTATGAGTTCTCTTTTTTTGTGTATGTTTATTTTCCCTAAAGTAAGTCATGGAGAGGTATTTAAAGTTGTACACAGGCTAATTCTACTCTTCTTGGAATCTCAAAACAGAAAAAAAAGGACCATAGCTTCCAAACAGAAAGCTTCATGGAGGCATTAATGGTCCTATAGACTTCAGGCAGATCAAACTCCAAGAACTGGAAGATGTATTTTGGGGGGGCTAGAGTTGTAATTAACTTGGACAAAAATGACACAATTTTCGAACAAAATATGTTCACAGCTTTTGGCTCATTCCCTTGAGAATGAGCTCTAGGACTCAACTAATGAGTCTATTAGAATTAATTAGCCTAATGTAAAATTATTTACTAATCTAGAGATGATCTCAAAGTAGAGAAGATCCCCAGGGAGGGACTGGCTGCCATGGAGAGAGGCTGCCCAGCTGCTTTTCTTCCTACAATGAGCCTGGGATCACAGGACTAGTACCAGACAACCTAGACAATGTTGCCTGGAATGAGATCATTGAGTAGGGTGGCAAAATGGCATGTCCTATGTCCCTTTCCTCTGTATCCCTCACCTGTAAAAGAAGCACTGTAATTCTGTCAGTCATCTTAAAGTGGGCATGACCTGGAACTCACTAGACCCAGAGAATGCATCTTTCTGCTCTCTACTCTGTGACTTGGCAATGCTTACTTATTGGATGACTTTTGAAAGGGAAAATGCAAAACAGCAACTGTTTGTTGGAGGGAAACTGCCATGGAAATTCTGCCCTTTATGCTTTGACCAGGACAAGCACATATTTGCATCCCAAGAGATATTGGAGAAGGCTTTTTGTCACTGGAAAGATCATCCGGGGTCATTGTAAACAAACCTGGTACCTGGCACATTTTCTGAGAAGGCAGTCTGCAGATTTTGTCCCCAAAGCTGTCCTTCAACAAACTAATTTATCCCTGCCATCATCAAGGTCATCTGCTAACCACTACATTACTCTGGGTACCACAAAGTGGGGTGAGATGAGGTTCCTACCTTTGAAGACAGCACAGCCTATCACGATGACCAGCTCTGCAAACAAAAGCATCTATAGCTTAGCTCTGGGGGAGATCACTTGAGGGTGAAGTGACTAGGAAAGGCTTTCTAGGAAGAGTGACACTAGTCAGAACTAGAAAGAAGCTGAGAGAAGCAGAATAGTGTGAAAAAGCCATGGAAGGATATGTAAAACCATGCAACACAGAAGCTCCTTGTACTCCCTCAAACACGGAGGAATCTTCAAGAAACATTGCTACATAAAAGGACAGGATGCAGAACTGGCCAAATACATTAGTTTGCTTTCTATTGCTGTGATAAACACCAGGACCAAAAGCAACTTTGGAGGAAAAGGCTTATTTGGTTTACATGTCATGGTCCCTTATCCAAGGCAGACACAGGAATCAAGGAGTAAAGCTGCTTACTGGCTTGCTTTTTCATGACTTGTTCAGCTTGCTTTCTTATGCAGTGGAGAATCATAAGCCTAGGCATGGCACTATCCACAATGAATTGGGTCCTTCTATATCAATCATTACAAGAAAATACCCCATAGACATAAGTACAGTCCAGTCTAAGGAAGGATTTTCTTTAGTTAGGGGTTCTCTCTTCACAGATGACTGTAATTGTGTCAAATGATTAAAAAAAAAAAAAAACCCAGTAAACCAGTATAGTGTTAGTTATAGTCTGCTAGCTCTGGTGTGTGGGAAAAAATGTTTTCTTGTATATGCATATGGAAGGCTACTGATGACATTGTTTTTCTTGGGAGAGACATTGATTTGTTCTGGGAGAGAGGGAGTGGTCTTCTGAGCACAGGGCTAGAAGAAAGACATTTCACAAGTATTTCACACTATTTCCTTCTGTGTCTTTTGAATTTTGAAATGTGAATAATAAAATAGACACAGAAATGGAGTGGAGTGAGTATTAGAATGCTCAGAACATATTTTATAAACCACAGAAGCTGAAACAAAAGGATTATTCCAGAAAGATCAGTGAAGAGTTATTAAATAGAAAAGGGAAATGGTTTCCCAAGATCACATTTTCCCTTCATGGGATAGTGCAATCAGAATGTGGGCCCAGGTACAGAGGAGACTGGTGCCAGGGAACACTGAGGGGCAGGAAGAGAAGAAAGACTCACAAGGCTACAGTCCTAGACCAAACATGGCTCCAGATGTGGTTTCTTTCAGAGACAGAGGTCTCTGTGTTGCTTCCCTTTCCTATATGTAACTCTTCTACTAATCCTCAAATATCTCTGCATAACTAGACGCCAACCCAAGTCTGTGAAGAAACTCTGAGAGGCTTGAGGTGGCCTTTTCAACAAGAACACATCTCTCTGCATTATCCTCTCATGATTATAGAGGCCATGCATCTTGGGGGAAGCAACACTGTTGACATGGTCCAGGTCAAGCCCCAAAGCTCTGACAACACACATAGTGCATCTCAGCGAGCTTTGGGCACCTAAGCGGAGAAGGCCAGGAGCATGAACTGAATCACTTCCGCTTCCATAATGATGTGGCTCAGATGGGTGACCTCTACTCCCAGGCTGCCACTCAATTTCGCTGAGTGCTGCTTTTAAAGGTCATGGGAGGTCCCTGGGCCACATCAAACTTTCTCAGCATGGTGTCTTGCTGAGTTTTTAAGCTGAGACAACCAGCAGAGCCTCAAATAGTTCCTATATCCGGAAATAGCCCGTGGCAATTAGGTTTCCTCTTCCCCCTCCAAGGAATTCTTTTGTTTTTCTCATCTGTGGGGACTAATTTTTCAGTGTTTCTGGTAAATGAAAATTCAAGAGAGGCTGAAAATAAATGAACTGACCCTTCAGCAATCAGCAGAATCCTTCTTTGGGTACCATTTTTGTCAGATTGAGGCAGGACTACTAACTGCCCACAGCCAGACTTCTGCAACCTGCCCTGCCCAGAAGAGATCCAGTCTCTCACTTTCACCAACCTACCTACCACCACACACACACACACACACACAGCTAACTCATGGCACAAAGAGCTACCTGGTGGTGGTGCATTCCAGTGCCTCAGATTCTTCCTCTCCAGCATGTTCTGGGAGTGTACCAATAAGGTAGGGACTTAAATCATTTTTTAAGGAAGATGAGCTTACCAGGGTCACTGCTAGAACCTGACTTTTTCTCTCATCTAGGGCAGAAGAAGAAGCTCTTGAGTGGTGACAACTGGACGGCAGCACAGAAACCTAACTCAGTCTCACATTTTAAATAAACCCGGATATAGAGGGCTGGGGATTAGATGCTTCCACTGGAAACAAAACACATTGTGTAAATCTGATGAAAGAATGCCAACTCTCTCCTGCAGAATCCAAGAACCTGCAAAAAAATTGATGTTCAATCTTATTTTTAAATTGGGATACTAAATAGGTTTGCTGACTTTAGAGTTGCCTGTGGTTTTAAATAATTTCTACTCTTTTAAAAAGTTGGGTTGCTGAGTCTTGTACTTAAAGATTGACAAGAAAGTAGGTGGCGGTTTTTGAAAAAGGTTGTTTCAGCAGAGTCAAAGAGAGGGGAGCCATTGTGGGGGGTCTACCTTGAATAGTACAGAGAAGGAATGAGGAAGAGATATTCTGCAAATTCACAATGTCCTCATGCCTCATACAATAACTGAGAGTATTTGATTAAGGATATGGTATTTGCAATGAGTTAATGAAAGCTGACAATGAGCAGTGCGGAGAAGCCATCCTCCACACTAACACTCCCTTTCACATTCTGGTTTCTCTACTCAGCTTGATTTTACTTATCCATTTCTGTTTAATAAATAAATTTACCTATGTCTTGTCTTGAAGAATGGCTACATTTATCATGTAGATATTGATTTGTTATCAGCTAGCAGTTACTAATTTTTCAAGCCTCTAAGGGCACCTTGTACATGGGTCTGGCCAAGGTAATCAAGAGTAAATAGCAAAGGGAATGGACTCTGCATGGGCTGTAACATCCCATGATGTTACATTCCAACTAGCTGTTTATCTCCTTCTATCAGACCCACCCAGGACTAAAATAATCATCTAAATATGCAACCTATTTACTCATATAACTATTATTAATAACCATTTTTACTACTAACTATTCTAGATGAACAGAGTTTTCTTCCAAGAGAATACTGGCTAATATAAAGAAGACATCAGAAAACCATGATGGCAGAGTTGTGTACACATGTTAGGGCAGTTGGGAGCACAGAGTGGATATTTCTGCCCAGCTGAGGCTAGAAGATAAGGTAAGGAGCATTACTGAGAGGTGGAACTCTGGAAAAGACAGATGAGAGAATGGAGCAGTGGGGATAGAAGCGAAAGAAAGGTCTGCCAGATACTGCCGAGCTACAGGAAGCTCAGTCTGCTAAAGTGTTTGTGAGGTGGGGGACAGAGGGCTGGTTATAAATAGTGTTGTATATGGAGCAGTACCATCTCAAGAGCCATGAGATGAAGCTCTTGCTTTTTCTTTCTGACAGCTGAGTCTTGAAGGATGACAAGCTAGATATCATCCAGGTCAGTTTCTCATGCTAAGAAAGTAAGTCACTACTAAATGGTAATGGCTATGCTGTTTAGGGCTCTGCAGACCCAAACAAGACAAGAGGTTTTGAGGAGCTGAGCATGTGGCTGTGTGATGAAAGAAATGGACAAGCTTCTGAAAGCATTTGAGAGACAGGGATGGTGGAATTTGATGGCAGATGTCCACAGGGTAGGGTATGGATGAGATGAAAAATCTTCTGGCTCATTTTTCTGTCTTAATTTCACATCCTGGCTTTTGGGAACACTAAGATAAAGCTCTTCCTATCTCTCCAGCAAACTCTGCTCCATGGCTGGTCACAGATCCACATAACCATGAATTCCTTTCAGGACATCAAAGTCAAAAGCCAATTGGTTATAAACATCCAGGACCTGGCACACTCTTCAGATGCCCTCTGAGACATGACCTGAGGACACTTCTTTCAAACTCATTTTCTGCAAGGAAAGCCAGATGGTAGGAAGGTCAGACGGGGAGATACTGGAGGTAAAGGGAGGGAGGTCTCCACTGTGCTGAAGCCTTGGCATATGAGGCTGCACAGTGAGTCTGCACTTTCTTCTGAGGCCACATCACAGAGAAGGATCTGGAGGAGATGTCTGGGTCTCAGTGGTATGCAGGAGCACATGCTCCTGACAAGAAGCCAATGCAGAACAACACTTTTGATCTTCCCTGGAACATTCTGCTTCATTTCCCAGACTCCCAGAGAGCAAGGCTTTGTCTGCCTTTGGCCACCATACACATATGTTAACAAATATCCCAGTATTTTGAATAATATAACTGCCATGTGATTGGATGATTCAGAAATGTTCATCTATTTTTTGTAGCTGTTGGTGTTGACCTGCATTTATTCTGTTGGTGTCTCTTGGTACCCCACACAATGGAAAACAGCGGGCTTTCCAACACACCCTGCAGAGCTCAGGAGGGGAAACAGCTGCTTTCTTTTTTACCCATCTTCTCCTCCTGCCTTCTATTTCTTTCTTCCATTCCCCTCAGCTTGCTTTGAATGGAACAAATAGAGAAACTAACTCACTCAGAAACCTCCAGGACTGGCAGCATCAAGCAAAAGTTGTCCTCTCTGTCCCGTTGGGGAAGCAGAAGGCAGGATGTGAGCTTGTGTGGTAGCATTACTAGAATCTTCCTGGAGATGGAGATGCTGAAGAAAGCACACTTCCCCCTCAACCTCAGCTTTCCTTCTTGACAAATCAGCGGGAGAATTAACTGCAGAAATCTAGTCTTAACCTTTGAAAATATAATTTATTCAATCCAGCATACTATAGAAAACAAAGTATAGGAGTGAGGGGGTGGGGATTAGATGACCAAGGCACCCTCAGTGAAAAGAACAGGACAAATCACACATCTTCCCTGAGATTATCCCTGCAGCCCCATCAGGAAAGTGCAAAGGTCCCTTCTGAGTTAGGAAAAGGTAAAGAGTAAGATACAGTACTGTCCTCCTCTGGGAGGTCATGGTAGAGGGGAGCAAGCCATACTCCTTTGTAAAGCTCCTCAGGAGTAGTAAGGGGATGAATGAAGAAGACTTCAAAAGCTCCTGAGGACACAGGCAAAATGACCCCAGTGACCTTCATGACTCATAGTGTTGTCACCTCCTGAATGAATTGGTGGAGTAAACAGCAACCTAAAATACATGGAGAAAAACAGGGTTGGGGGGAAGAAAGAAAGAAAGAAAGAAAGAAAGAAAGAAAGAAAGAAAGAAAGAAAGAAAGAAAGGAAGGAAGGAAGGAAGAAAGGAAGGAAGGAAGGAAGAAAGGAAGACCATGAGGGCAACTCCCAACACACAAAACACAGAGTCCAAGGTCATTTCTAGAGATTTTTTTTTGCCCTTTGATAAGGCTGTGCAGAGATGGACAGCCCAACATCTGGCTCTACTCTCAATGGCTGTCAAACCTGCTATAGACTTATTGCCCAAATGGTTTCCTAGGAACACAAAAGAGATCTGGTGTTGGGCAGTTAATTTTCTTGATCCAAAATAACATCACAAGGGAAGCATAGCACTCAGTCTCACAATATGTTACAAATATTCTCTCAAGATAGCAAGTCAGTGGTGACTTTGCATTGCTGTTGTTTATTTGCTCAACAGGACCGCCTTACATAGACCCTGTGCGTGTGCTAGGTGATCTTCAGCCATGATCACAGGGATAGCACCCTGACTTGGAGCAGGTGGCCATTATTAACACTCTGCCATCAACAAGGGCAATCCAGGGTGAGCACTGAATCTCCTGGAGAGTGCTTATGTCCTGGCCATCATTTCACCTCGAGCTGATTCCTCAGTGTATTATGTCATAGCCTGAAGAGAACTAAGCAATCCATAATTACATTATCAATAGAGAAACCATATATTGACTCCTTTCTTCTTCAAGCACTGCATTATAAATGTCAAGGAGAGAGGTAAATAACCCTCACTTGGCAGAGGCTCTGGCTCTATGCAACAGGACCCTCACTGAGTAACCAGGATTCCTGAGCATAACTCCCTGCCTCTGGTAGGTATTCATCAGTCACAAGCATCCAGGATGCTGTGCCAGTCAAAGGGATTCCCACATGAGCGGAGTCATACTGCTCCTCAGTTACAGCCCTGCTTCCTTGCTTCCCTTCTCTATCTTCAGCACAGGAAGAACTGGCATCATGTCGACTGTTTGAAAACCCACGCTCTGAAAGGACACAAAAGAGTCTTCAGTTCCATCAACCTTCTCTGATCCCAGATCTGAGCAATGGGCAGCTAGCAGAGTCTTTGCATCTTCAAGATGGGCCTTGTTCTGGCTTCTAATCCCAGCCAATTCCCCTTGCCCAAGAAAAGAGCATCACATGTGAAATCCTCTGCCAGGCAGGAAAGGTAATGAACAGAAAGTGCAAAACTCAACCTCACAGGATCTCAAAAGAGCTTTAAATATCATTCATTTTAAAACTAAACTAAACAAACAAGCAAAAGCCCCGCAGTGGTGATGCACACTTTTCATTCTATCATGTGGGAGGCAGAGGCAGGCGGACCTCTGGGTTCAAGGCCAGACTTGTCTACAGAGTGAGTTCTAGGACAGCCAAGGCTACACAGGAAAAAAACCTGTCTTGTACAGTAAGACAAGTAGAATTTTAACTTCATTATCTCCAGGGTCATTCTCTTGCCCTAAGTTCAGGATTTCATGATTTTAATGGCTGAGTAATATTCCATTGTGTGTATGTACATAATTTCATTTATTCATCCAAAAAACATTAAACACATTGATTCTTTGACCATAGTGACTGGCATTGCAAAAAGTATGAAGTACTTTGATACACTAATTTCCTTCTTGTTGGCTATAAATCTAGCAGACAATGAATGGTTGGATCATATGCTTCTCTGTCTAGTTTTCAGAGGAATTTCCATAGTAATAGTCCCCCATAATGTCTATAGTGATTTGGGTTCAGTTGGGACAGCTTACATAAATTGTACCTCCCCCCAACCCCCGTCCAGGGTTTCCAGGACAGCCCTCATTTCTTTTTTTTAATTTATTTTTATTTTATTATTATGAACAAAGAAATCACACTTTCTATCCAGCCCTCATTTCTATGGCCAAGCCTTGGCCCTGGATCCTTCCACCTTTGACCCAGTGCTAGCATGCTCCTCCAATATGTAGATGACCTCCTTCTCTGTATTCCTCCCTGCCCCTGTCCCAATGGGCCACCTCTTTGCTCCTAAACTACCTCAGCTCCCTGGGATATTGTGTTTCCCCATCTAAGGCTCAGCTATGCTCTACCACTATGGTATATTTGAACATTCAACTCAGCCTGGGGTCTAAGACCCTCACCTCTGACAGAGGATTTACAGTCCTCACCACAGTGGATTAGATTCTTTCACTTTTAGGTGTGATGGAATTCTTCTGTCACTGGGTCCCTAATTTTGCCATCATGGCCAAGCCCCAGTACTAGGCAACCAAAGAGACCCTTATAGGGCACTTCACCCACCTGTCTACCACCACTACTCTTTACTTGGGGATACCCTGCCAAAGGCCCCTTTTCTGGCTCTTAAGACCCCACCTAAACTTATCACCTCTATATAAATAAAAGGTTTGGAGTGACTGCCCCTCCCGATTCTAGTCCAACCAGCCATCACTTTTCTGTCCAAACAAGTAGACCCCACTCCCTGTGTAGACCCCTCTACTGGCCAGGTATCTAGCCTACCTCTCTCTCTTAATGTCCCTTCTCCTTCACATGCTGATATCTATCTCCCTGCCCCACGACAATGGGCGCAACTGCTCCTGAGCCCACCTCAGTCTTCCTGGGGGACTGAGTACTCCTCAAACAGCTATTTCCTAAGTCTTTAGAGTCCCAATGGACAGGACTAAGATCCTCACCATCCCTTCACCTGCCAAAACCCTGGCACATCCTTGCTGGTACTCTCTCTCCAGGTTCAAGTGGACAGCTGTCCACTATAAATGGTCTGTCCAGACACTGGGACCCTCCATCCTCTAGTTTTCTATAATGTCCCAATGATGAGCCCATCTGCTCTTCTGCCTTGTACATTCATCTCAGTCAATGCAACCAGGGCACATCTCCGCTCCGTTGTTACTGGCAATCTCCACTCCCCCCCACACCCCGTGGATCGTCCCCTTCTTAGGGCCAGTGATAGTAACCTGTTATTTTTTTTTCTCCTAGCAACTTGCCTTCTCTGCTTGCTTGAGAAACAGGTCTCTGAGGTCTCCAGAATGCCAATTAACCAAACACTTCTCCACCTAGGCGAGTGACACCTGACTCCTGGCTTCCAATCCACTCATCGTCCAATGTCAACAGGAAGTAGCCAGACTTGAACCAGTGCTCATATATCCAAAAATGTGGGGATGTTGAGTAGGAAGCTCCACCTTGGTCCCACTCTTCCCCATTCCAAACCTTGCCCCTCTCAGAAAGGCTACCAAGTAGCAGCTCCTCCCCTAAGTTGTTCAAAGCTGCACCTAAGGGGTATTTAAACTGCTTATTAGGGAGTGGCCACATGATTTTTCCAGTCTCCTCTCCCTGTCACATCTCTGGGGCCCAAAAGGATCCCCAGGAATGTTTTGCCCAATAAATTTGGTCTTTTATTTTTAATGTGGCTTGATTTAGTTACTGTATCAGTGGAGAGATCTAATATCAGGATACAGAAACCTTTCAACTTATATTTACAACAACAGAGTTAATTCATTCTTCTCAGCATCCACACTAGAACCATTATTTACATATTTATTTTTGTGTTTTTGGTACTTATCCTATGAGGTGACTGATGTCCTGAGTTTTCATTTGTGTTGTTATGAACAGTGCAAGGCACTTTTTTGGCTATTTACGTGTGTTCTTTTGAAAATAGGCAGATAGGGTCTTCTCAACATTGTTCACAGTAGTAGAAGCCTGGAGCATGGCTCTCAACCTGTGGGTCTCAACCCTTTAGGTGGTCAAACTACCCTTTCAGAGTGGTCGCCCAAGACCATAAGAAAACACAGGTATTTACATTATTATTCACAGCAGTAGCAAAATTACAGTTATAAAGAAGCAACACAAATAGCTTTATAAGGGGAGGTCACCACAACACGAGGAACTGTCTTAAAAGGTCACAACAGTGTCAGAGTTGAGAACTACTGACACAGAGAAATTTAAAATGGGACTTGGCATTTCCTTGGTATGAAGCATAAACCAGCTACATGGCAACTATGGGCCTTGTGGATGGTCCTTCAGGAAAGGGGTATGTCTAAAAGACTTTCTAGGTCTCCTGGAGAGGAAAATATGTACCTCCCTCAAAGAAAAGGGCAAGGAGAGATTTCTGTAACTTACTGTTGCTTTTCTGAGAGACCAAAAGAAGAGACTGTAGAAATTTAAAATCTTCAGGGAGGGTAACAGAAGAGGAATTTATCTACTACTGTTATGAACCCAATTAGATGTATTTTGAGGAAAGGGTGTGTGTATATTAGATTTTAATTAAGTAGTGTTAATTATAATCTATGAGATGTGCTTACTGCTTATCAGATAATTATGAGAAAGCAGATTTGGCTGCTGGCTTCTGACTAATTAAGTGGAATTAGGAATGATAATTATAGATTTCATTTTACTTTGCGTTCATTTGAAAAGGGGCGGATCTTCTAGCCGAAGATGGAGAGGTCCAAGGGGCAGGACATGGGGCACCTGGAGAGTGCTCTGGCTTTAAAGACTTGGAAAAAGCAGAAGAATAGAGGACACAGCCATCTGATATGGGCAGCTCACCCGTGTGTACGCACAGTCTCCCACAGGTAGCCCCTCCCTCAGGATCCCATCAGGGTCTCTTTTGGTGAAGAATAAGTTTAACCATGGGTGAGAGATGCTAGTGATTCGAGGTCACCGGTCTTAGGAGACTATAGTGTCTCTGTATCTTTCAAGCTACCTGACTCCTAGAAGTTTCAAAAGACAAATGACAGACCTATAATTGGAGTCCAGGATATACTTGCTTCAAAAGGCCATCCAGACTAAAACTCTAGACAAACTACAAAAAATAATTTTTGCCTCAAGTTTCTGTTTGATGCACTATGCTGACATTTCAATTACATGCTTCCTCATTTAACTTCTGCCCAACCTTCAGCAGCAGATTCTGGATTTCTTGAGAGCATATGTTGTAAGCATTTTTCTTTCTCTCTTGTTTCTCCTCACTGTGTATACTTGCTGTCTAATGAACAACATCCCCCCACCCGGGGCTATGGTACCTCAGATGCCAGAGTCGAGGGGGGAAAAAAGTCACCCTATCTTAATTGATCCCAAGTTGGCACTTTGTGGCAGTGCTATCTTGTGCATATCACTTACCTGCCTATACCCGAGGTTGTTTTTATGGCTTTTAAAGAAATCTATAAAACGGTAGCAGAAGTCACTGGAAAGGATGCATAGGATTAAATAAAATAACTGAATTTACTATGGTGTTCGGCCACCAGCAAATGTTCTGCAAATTAGCATCTCTCAGCTGCTCCATGAACTACTGGCATCTGAGTCACATTGGGAAACTCAGCTGAGTCGTGTCCCGGAGCCTTGAATCAGCAAGCAGCGCCTAGGTGTGAGTATTCCTGGCACTCCACGTGATTGAACCAACATGGCTCCAGTGGGATGCACCTTGTACAGAAGCACACCCCTAAATGTGACTACGTAAACCCATGCACATCCCTTCTCTTAAAAAGAGATTCCATGTTATGGTTGCTCTCTCGTCCTGTCCTGCTTCTCTGCTTCTGTACCCGCCTGGGAACTCTCTTAAATAAACCCTCGTTTGGTCTCGGTAGTGTGAGTGTGTGTGTGTGTGTCTCTTCTCACACACGAAGCCAACACTAAGTGTTTCTGTTCACAAGTATTCTCACACATGAGTGGCCTCTACTGGGCTCAGGCCACAGCAGCCTCATAAGAACAGCAAACTTAGGAGCTTTCTTTATTCCCCCTCCACAACCTGCATCATCAAGTGCAAGGAAGAGAAAATGCACAGGGTGAACGGGCAGCTTGGCTATGTGCCATGTGCAGACATGCCCCTAAAGAACAGGGCCTGAAGTGCTTTCCCCAAAACTCAGAGGCAAAGTGGGTGTTCTCCAGTGTTCCACAGCAACTCTGGGTCACAAAATATCCCTCTCATTGCCAGACTGCTCAGTATGTCACCAACCCATTCCCACACACTAGGAATCGCCCCTCCCCCTGCCACACACACACACACACACACACACACACACACACACACAGGAACACACACACACACACACACACACACACAGGGGTTTACACATGCCTATTAAATGACTGTAACTGTGGGCTGATGTATGTTTTGTGAATTACATCTTATCATGTTACATCCTTGTTCAAAGTCACCCCAGTCATCTCATTTCTAGGGGTGTGGCCTGGCCTGCAAAGACTATCAAATTTGGAATCCTACCTTTGTGGCATCACCTGCTTTCACTTCAAGCCCTAGGGGGAAAGTCTCAAGAGAACTTTTCTGACTTCAGCAATGTCTGCACTCTTATCCTGTAGGATGGGACCAAGGATACTTCAGAGCAGGTGTGCAAGTGCACGCCACCCTTCCCACCCTGCCTTTGACCTCTTGCTCTCAGGAGTGACCACTTGTGTTTGCAGATGACAGGAGCTTGCTGGGTGATGTGCTCTCTGTGCTTAACCCTTAGGCTAATGCTGTCGATGGGTCCTCAACCTCGAAAGTGGAGGCTGTTATCACTGTCTTTGTGTTACAAGTGAAACTGAAGGCCAAATGATGCACATGCTCTGCTTCACATGCCCCAGACTGAAGAAGCAGGGTGTGTGTTGCCACAGCAGCCTCCAGAATGCCTAACCAGGCCTGCACTCCCCTTCCTCTACTTCTCTGAGCTCTGTGAGTGACACCCCATCAGGTGGCTGTGACTGGCATAGCTCTGGTGTTTTCTGTGGCCTGCTGCCTCCTGCCCACCTCCTGCCCTTAAAGTAACATAGGAGTCATCCAGTTCCCTGTTGCAGTACCATCTCAGTTCCTGGGTATAAAATCCCA
The DNA here is from genome assembly GCA_004025045.1 of Sigmodon hispidus. Taxonomy (NCBI): domain Eukaryota; kingdom Metazoa; phylum Chordata; class Mammalia; order Rodentia; family Cricetidae; genus Sigmodon; species Sigmodon hispidus. The sequence continues at coordinate 237,468 of PVIH01000972.1, forward strand.
GGCATTTGTGCAAAGCCATCCATGATGTACTTGCTGGCTCCTTCTCCTTCCTCGTTGCCTCCTCCCCGTGAAGTCTTTTCTTGAAGTCGCTTGCTCTTCTGCACAGTTCTGCATCTCTCCCACCTTCTATTATATCTGACTTCATGTTTGAAGGATCAGACCATATTTGTCTTTTTTAAAAACATTGCCATCGAGCATAGAGCTTGATCTGTATGTAGTTAATGTAGTTTAAATGACACTACAGACTAATTTGGACCTATATGACCTGCTTACGCTGGAAGTATAAGTAGAAAGTACAAGCCATTTCTTCTTGCTAAGAAATTTTTTACATGCCTCAGTATTTAGAACAAAGAGTCCATGACCACTCATACATGGGGTTCCAGCCAGGCTTTTGAATATGTGGATGACTAGAACAGTGGACCTTACTTAGATAAGGAGCTATCCAGTGCTGAACACCTTAGTTAAGATAAACCACACATGGAAGTGAAATTGTGGCACATATTTGAGACCAGGATTTATCATGCAGCTAATTTAATTCTAGAAACACCCATTGTGCCATTTCTCTATATAAAAGTGCACAGGGCTGACTCTTCTTAGGCAATTCCAAGCTTATCAAATATGGTCTAAGAACTTAATAAGTCTTGGGAGAACAAAGTTCTAACCTCATTTTATAGGAGTTAGGGATGAAGCTCAGGTCTACTACTGACCACTAGCCTCGGCTCTCTAAAAGCAAAGGCCAAATCTGTTTCACTAGACCATAGTTCTTCCTTCCACAATTCAACAATTAAAATGATTAAGTGTGATTACAAATTTAATTAATGAGAAGCAAAAGCTTTCAGGCCAGTCTAAGAACCTATTTTGTAGGGGTCCATAAAAAAGAATGTCCCCTAAGTCAATGCCAACATATCCTATCTACTTAAAAGTTCCATTTCAGGTGGAAAGGAAGCTAAGACTGCAATAATGTCTATAGCAGTGGGGTATCAAAGGTAAGCTTCCAGTCACAATTGAACTTTCAAAGGGCTGGCATGGGACACAGAAAAGGGAAAGAGAGTTAAATGAAGCACTGTACAGAACAGTGTGCTTAATCTTTAAGAAAAATAAATATCCATTATTAATTGTCCAAGGAGATGGGAGAGCAGCAGAATGGCCTCTGTGATGCTTAGTCTTGACTCTCATCTTGGGTGGACTGAGATACCTAGAGCTAGTAACATACATGTCTAAGCACATCTGTGGGGGTATTTCCAGAGATGTAACAGTATCTGAAGGGCATTAACTTGCCTTTGTTATTTGGGCACAGTGCAGTGGGCTGAGGGCCTAGATAGAAAACTAGAAACCCAGTCAGTATGAACAAGCTTCATCTTTCCAAAGGATATATACTCATATCACTTCAGCCATTGGTCAGATATTTAACTCCAGCTTCTTGGGCTTTCAATGTTAACTCAATGGCAGCATCTCTCCCGAGAGCTCCCAGCCTTCAGCATCAGAAGGAAACTGCTGACATTTCCAGCTTCTGTTACTGAGCAGCTATGGCATTCCTGCCTCTGCAAAGCCCAAATGGTTGAGCTCTCCAGTCTATGCTGTATAAGCAAATTCAGTGAATTCTCTTCTAGAAACAAAGATTTTGGTTCTGTTTCTCTAGAGAAGCCTAACTAAAACAGATTCACCATACTAAGGGGAGAGCAAGGAAAATAATAGGATTTCCAAGGAAGATGGCTGAGGTCACACCCCTTGGTTATGTGTAGGAATCTATACAAGAGATGAGTGTATATAGACTTGTCTATGAAACAAAGATTGGGAGTTCAGAGGTGCCACAACTGAGACAAAGCAAATAAGTTTAAACTGAAGTGCCCTTTTGTAGATGGGAAGGCCGTGAATTCAAAACCAATATGATACCCATGGAAAAGCATAGGGAACCATGAAGCCCAGACAGCACTTCACATCTAATGGCCTACAGTCAGCAGTCAGAAAGAGGGGAGCATCACAGACATTTGAGAAGATGTTAGTGGTGGTTCAGTGACAGGGAGGAAACATCCGAGAGTAGAAAAAAATGACTGAATCCGAATATCCCAAAGTGATGATACAGACGACCTGCACCTAAGAGTACCCAGGCAAGTGTTCAGAACAACAAGCTCACTTGAGCCCTAACCCATCCTCCTCCCAGATCTATCACAAGAAGACTCAAGTATAGAAGAAAGCATGGGCTTTTTATCCAACACCACAAGAGAAATACCGCCAAGAACCCCCAGAGTGTATGTACTGCCTTTAACAAGAGTAGCTCGGCTTGTAGGGTTGAAAGAGTCAGGCAAGGGATTGCGGTGAAGGGGAGCTGTGGAATGGCAATGGTAGAATTTGGAAGGCTTCTTTCCTGTTCATTGTCTCAAGCTGCTGTGAGTAAAATGGTCTCACCCTATCAACAATGAAATCGAAGGCCAGACCCATAACAGGCAAGAAATACAGTGGCATAGGTAAGCAGGTGAGAGGATGTTGTTATAAAGACCAGTTCAGGAGGAAAAGACAACTTGGAGTCTTTAAGCTCCAGCTTAGAGGCAGACACAAGAGACTAAGGAGCATCATGAAAAGGGCAAAATGAGTGCTTCTGAGAATAAAGTATGGGAGATGTTGAAATCCAAGAACAGAGGAGGGTTGTCCACAAAAACCCAGAATGTTACATAAGAATTCATAATAATTCTGTATATATCAGTACTATTGACTTTGGCAAAGATGATGACAGACAGAATTAACAGAAACTGAAGAGATGCTCAAAGTATCTAAGCCCATGAGAGACTGGAGCTCTAAATATTAGAGAAATTAATGCACAGAGGAAAAGTGGTACTGCATATAATCCCAGCTCTTGGGAGACATAGGTAAGAGGCTCAGAAGTTCAAGGCCAGCTACTGCCAAATAATTACATTAGACTTTGTCTCAAAGACCAGCCCTCCACCCCAAGAGAAAAGAAATACAAGTAAAGAATTTAAGTGGAGGACTTAGGAGAAGAAAATTTGAAAGTCTTTAAGCATTTGAAAATAAATCTTTACAAGTTTACACACCTGGCAGTGTAAACTTGTTCAGCCCCTCTGCAATGCAGTATGGCAGTTCCTCAGAAAACTGGGAATCAATTTCCCCCAAGGACCCAGCAATACCACTATTGGGCATATACCCAAAGGTTGCTCATTTGCACTCCAAAACCATTACCTCAACTATGTTCATAGCAGCATTGTTTGTAATAGCAAGAACCTGAAAACAACCTAGATGCCCCTCAATGGAAGAATTAATTAACAAACTGTGGTACATCTACACAATGGAGTACTACTCAGCAGTGAAAAAATGTATGACATCTTAGGTCTGGAGAGATGGTTCAACCATTAAAGGCTAGGCTCACAACCAAATATATATATATATATATATATATATATAAAATTACATCCTAAAATATACAGGCAAGTGGATGGATTTGGAGAATATCTTCCTGACCGAGGTATCACAAACCCAGAAAGATAAACACGAGATGTGCTCACTCATTAGTGGACTTTAGACAAAAAGCAAAAAACACCTAAGCTAAAAACCACAACCCCTGAAAAGCTTGGGATCAGAAGGAACTTAAGAGAGACAACCAGGGATTTCCTTAGGAAGAGAAAATAGATAATATCTTCCTAGCTAATTGGAAGCATAAGGGGCTGCAACCAAGAAGGTGTAGGAATGAATCATGAGAGAAGATGATTGAGTGAGAGGAGCAAAAAGGAGGGAGAAAAAAAGAGATAGAGGTCTTAAAAGAGGAAGCTAATGTGTGGTTGGAAAAAGACTGGGTGATAGAATAACCTACAACTCATAGCATGTCCCTGGCTAGGTCTCTAACCAATAGTGAAGGTGTTGCCTGGACAGAACTTCCCTTATAATCAAATGAATAGCCACCCCAAGTACCATCACAGAATCTACATCCAACAATGAATAGAGGCAGAGATACATGGCTGAATACTGGGCTGAGCTCCTGTACTCAGTTGAAGGCAGGGGAGGAGACTCTATATGAGCAAAGGGATAGGGTTTTTGAGGAAAATTCCCACAATGATGGCTAGCTGGAGTTCTGGGGAGCTCAATGAATTAAGAACAGCCACTGGGGAACTTTTAAGAAAAGTAACTAGGCCCTCCAAGGATAGACAATTGTCCACTGATATGGGCACTATATGGATCCTCAAGGGGAGGGATCAACTGTGTTTCTGTGCATGGACTGGCACTTGGAAGCCTATTCCTTCCAGAGGAACACCCACCCCAGTAATGACACTAGAATGAGGAAACCAGATCTTCCTGGAGTGGATGCTAAGCTGATCCACCTTGAGACCTCTTGCATTTTTGGAGGAGGGGATGGGGGGGTGAGGAGGACGGAGGATGAAGGTTGACCAGGAGGGACTGGAAGGGGCAAAGGAGGGAGAACAAGGAGATACATGGAGGGGGGAAGACTTTATTTTATAAATAAATTAAAATAAATTTTAAAAAGCATGCACTGGTGGTTCGTGGTCACCTATAACTCTAGCTCTAGAGGATCAAATATTTTTTTATAAACTTCTTGGGTATCAAGTACTCACATGTGATACATACGTCATATAGGCAAAACACTCATAAACAAAAAGAAAATAAAATAACCATTTATTTAAATTAGAGCATTGGAGGAAGCCATGTGTTGAAAGCATGACTATGGGTGAGATTGCAGCTGGAACAGATAGACACATAGATAACAGACAGACATATGATGATAGACATATGTATATACACATATATATTAGTGCATGGAAATATACAGTTGAATACATACATAAGTCAATGCATACATAGACAGAAATGTACAAGAATATAAATGCATCTAAGAAAATGGTCATTTATAGAAAGGAGAGTAAAAACTCTTCAAATGTATTTAATAAAGCTACCTTACTATGAAACATAATTAGAAAAAAATTATAGTATTTTTACTAAATAGTATGATGCAAAGCAGGAATAAATCAAACAGCATACTAAAAATTACAGCATTCTCAAACAGAGTTTACGCATACATCATTTATGATTTTAAGTAAGGAGAATATAATAATGATAAAGTCATTATTTTAAATTTGGGAGAAGCTCTAGGGAGATGCCTCAGCAGTTAAGAGAGTGTACTACTCTTGTAGAGGAGCCCAGTTCAGTTCCCAGCCCCCATATCAGGCAGCTATCCACCACCTATTAACTCCAGCTTTAGGGATATCTGATGCCTCTGGTCCCCTGAAGCACTCAAATTCACATATCCCCACACTTCAGACACACAAGCACTTAAAAAAGAAATACATGCAAAAGAAATAAGCAATAATACTAAAAGTCTTTGTTAAAACTTAAGAGCCATATATAATGGCAGGTAGAAGTGAACGGGCTGGGAAGGGAAGTCAAAGTAAGAAAGAGGAAGGTAGAGGAGGGAAGAGAGAGAGGAGGGGAGGGAGGGGAGGGAACAGAGGGAAAGGAAGCTTCAAGTAAACAGGAAAAATAAACTTTCTAGAGATTAATGTTATAGGAAAAACTAACAAAATCTCACATTAAGTTTCAAATACAATGCAATTCTATAAACCAAGGAATAAGAGAGGGATATAAAATATTGTTCTAGAGATTCAAATAAACAGTGGAAGAACAAACAGAGATACATCTGTCAAAATCTAAAAACATAATTATCTTTCTAAAATGCAAACACCTCCTTTAAGCATTATTAAAACATGCTAAGAGGCCAATAAAGTGATTTTGTATGAAATAAATATGCCCAAATCAGTATCTGTCACAATGCCTGCAATAAGCATTTATAAAGTGAAGTAATAAGGAAAAATCCATTTGAGACATTAAAATTATATCATGCCTAGGAATTAAGGTAATGGGAAATACACTAAACCTATATGAAAAATACAAAAATGTACTGGAGGACAGTCCCAAGCGAATCCCACAATGAACTACATCTTTCCACCTTCATCACAGGTGGTCCCTTGAGCTGATGTTCTCTGGACTGCACTTCTCATCTTCTTGAAGACTTGCCTTTGAAAATAATCCACTTTTTCTTTGTCCAAGATGAGTTGTCTCATGTCAAAACACACAAATATCAAGTGTAATCTTAAGAGAAAACTAAATAAGGTGTCCATCAACATGCCAAACTTGCAACAAAACATCTCAAAAAGTTGCCTATGGTTGGACACTCACACATGTCATTAATGTAATCCACCTGCTTGCTAAAGCTTTTGTGACCTCAAAAGCTGTTCTCAAAAACCCTTTCTAGTCATTTGTAATTCTTTACAGGGCAGCAAAATATTTGTGTTACTTGCAATGAATATTTCCAGCTGTGGTCCAACCAGGAGGCACTGGACTTCATGCTTCAGAACTTGGAGTACAAGACAGGCATTTTTTTATGGTGCCACAATTTTTTTAGTTTGTATGTGATGTTGGTGGCGTCATTTTTAAAACAGTCCCCAGGCATAGTGCTGGGGTTCCATCTACCAACTCAGTACACTAAGTCTGAGCTTTGACTTATAGAGTAAACAGAGAAGTACTGTAGATACAAGAGCTATAGCAGTGCTGGGTGTGAGCTAAATGAATCAACAATGTGCTAAATGAGATGTCTAAACATTATATATATATATATACACACATACATATAATATATGTATATATAACACAATACATAAACACACACACACATACATATATATATATATATATAAATAACAATCAGGATCTTACAAAAATTAACCCTATATTTTCCATAGGAACAATGGGTCAAAGTTCACTACTACAGTGTTCATGGTGCTTTAATAGAAAATCACAGTGTTGGAAATTAACTGTCCTTTTTTTCTTGCCTTATTATTTTCATGGTTCCAGTCAGGCCTGCATCTCCTCCCAGGTGACTCTGATTAAGATCACCAATGACCGGTTCTGGGAGTCTTCAGGGTTTGCTCTCCTCCCTCTTCAGACTTCCCAACAACCAGCATCTACAAGTCACTGCACCGTATGTGCCTCTCCTTTTCTGCCTTCCTTAGAACTGCACTATAGATTTTGTTGTGACTTTTGTAGCCTTCTTTCCTGGGTCTTCTTTAGCTCTTGGTGGGAGCTCCTTGTAACCTCTCACTAGCTTCTTTCCTCAGAAACTTGTCCAAACCAATAGCCTGAGCAGATACCAATATGCTAATGACTCTCAAATGGCTAGGACTAACAGAATGGCCAGCATGTAAAATTCATCTCCAACTCCCTCCTCAACATCTCTCCCTCAATAGCGTTTTACAGTCCACAATAGATATAGATGGGTTCATTGGCAATAGGTCTTAGATATTTATTGACTGTGTGCTGAGAGAAAGACAAAGAGGAGGTAAGAGCCTTTTTATGGGAAGGCTTGATACTATAAAGACGTCAAGTATGTGTATCTACCTTCCTCTATTCTTCTTACTCACCTAGTTTAATCTACAGACCCCGCTCCTTCTCTCCCACAGTCTCAATGGCTCTACGGTATTCTCGGAGCCCATGAGCACCTCCTCTGCCCTAGTTTCCTGCTGCAGTCTACTCCCATCGTCTTTCACCCCAGTCATACCAACCTAGCATCTTCTGCTTCCTCTTTTGCCTGTCTCAACTCACATAATCTATTCTCTCAGGAAATACAGGAAGTTGGTAAATTACAAATTAGGTCACTCTCCTTTAATCAAAGCCCTCAGATGCTCTCTGCTGTGTTTTCAAATATCCAGACTCTTTCCCCATGACCTTAAGACATCATGTGATACAATCCATAGCTACGACCCTGATCATAGAAAAAAAATATTATAGGAATCTCTCCCGTGTGTGTGTGTGTGTGTGTGTGTGTGTGTGTGTGTGTGTGTGTGTGGTGAGTGTGTATGTGCAATATATATATATATATTTCTTGAAACTAGTGTGGTAGTTCCCAACCAAGGACTTTGCTCTTCCCATTCCAAATGTCTAGAATACTTGTTTCAGACTTTTATTCCAATGGGCCTCCTGAAGAAAGAACTATAAACATGTTTATTGACTGCTTACAATGTGCCTTCCTTATATTTTTGGTTGTGAGCCTAGCCTTTAACAGGTGAGCCATCTCTCAAGCCCTTGCTCTATAACTCAGTTTGCCCCATAGGATCCTTAAACTCTAATCTGCAGAACCTCTACTTTCATTTTCATAAAGGATGTTTGTTAGAGGATACAAGGGAAAAAGAGAATCAGGAAAACAAAACAAAAAAAAAAAAACAAACTATGAAGAATCTCAGACAACCACAGAAGCCCAGGTGGGATATAGTGTGGGAGCACCTTAAGCTTTAAAACATTTCTATGGGACTGCGATGGTCCTCAGAAGTAGGACACTTCCCTGGTATTTGTGAAAAACAGGACTTTATTCCCAACATCCAAAACAAACCACTAACAAAGTGTTTTCACTGATACCTTTCCATTGACCATCCTCAGTTCTGACCATGGTACTACAGAGAAGATGTTGCCTGTAATACATCAAGAAACAAAGTACACAACTGCATGTGTGTCGATGTGTGCACTCTTACTAGTACATGTTTGTGTACACAAACACACACACAGTATGAGTTCTACATCCATTTATTCAACTAACCATGGATGAAACCACTTAGGGGATTACTTGGGGTTTCCACTGAACATACAGACTAGATATTTTGTTTGATTTGGTTTGGTTTGGTTTGGTTTTTTTTTTCTTGAATTACAAACTGTACAAACTATTTAGATAGCATTTACACACTATTATCAGATATCAAAGGATATTTAAGTATACTGGAGCATGTGATAGCCTATGTTCCAGTATCACACCATTTATATAAAGCATTGTATATGCGTTTTGGCATAAATGGGACTTTTAGAATGAATCCCATAGAGAAGAAGATGGGGTCGTAAAGTATATCTAACTTGATACTGATATAACAGATACCCCTGAGTAAAATAAAGTCAGGAGTATAAATCAGATTGAACTAAAAAGCAAACCAGAAATTACAGAATGATTTCTCACTTATGGTGCTTTTCCATCCTAGGATCTCACCACCAACTTAACACTTTTATCCTTTCTCACTCAAAATAGCTGAGGGGTGGCAAGGTAACGGATGAGGTAAGAATAGTTCAAATGATTCAAATGAGGCTGGACTCACTCTTCAGAAAGTATCCCACACTGGACTTGGCCCTCAGAAAGAACTCACAAGCAACTCATGCTCTGATGGACACTTGATGCTGCATCATGGGCAGCATCCCTAAGTTCTCTGTCTTGCTCAAAGGGAACTCCTAGTCTGCCCCATGTAGTAGAATGCATAGACACAAAGGAGTGGGTTCAGTGGGGCCACCTGAGACTGCAACTGAGCCAGGAATGAGCCCTGGGGTTGGGGGGGATAGAGCTGGGAATATACTGATCTCTGGTCCTCTGGGGTGGAATTTACCTCACAAATGAATCTATATTGAAGGCAGGATTTCCTTGGGTGCAAAGCCCATTTTATTAGCACCTCCAACAGCCAAATCTTCACTTTTCTCTACCCTTGGGAACAGCTAATGTTTGAAAGCAAAAGGATGCACCCAGCAAACATCAGGAACATTTTGGGCAGAAACTGCTATGAAAAGTTATTTTATTTTCTCTTTCTTAAATGGCACCCGAACAACACCAGGGGGCATAGAGAGAGAGCTTGATAAAATCTACAACTCATCCCTGGGTAGGGAAGAGTTAAGTTGAAGAAAATTTTGTCAAGCTATCAAAGAGAAATGATAAAAAGAAAAAGTATGGTGGTGTTATTCTCAAAGTGAAGGTTTAGTGGCTGTTGAAAGATCCTAAATTCAGTGCCCACTGGAAATATGGAATCAATATCAAGAGAAAAATGTATAAACAGTTTTTGCTTGAGGGAACTTGACCGTGAGGTCTTTTGGGTACTAGAACAGTTTACCTGAGGCAAACTAGTCCCTTAGGGTAAGCATTGCTCCACAGGAGATGTGTAGGATAGGCTAAGAAAGCTCCCTGGAGAACTAGTCTCAGAGAGGCAGAAAGCTCTCTTAAGAGGGCCCAGAATGGTTCAGTTCAAACCCCTAATCCTTTAGCAGGGCTCAGCATCTCACACTCAAATTGAAGCCTTCCCTCTCCAGAGACATCTCTTTCTAGCAAAATACCTTGGCCCCAAGTTGATGTAAACCATTCAGGTTTCTTCCACAACATCAGTCCCCAGTCCTGCTATACAGGCTAGTGTATGTCCTCTTGACACAGCAAGAGTCATATGAGAAAAGGAAACCTCAACTGAGGAAATTGCCACCCCCCCACTCGATTGGCCTGTAGGCAAGCATGAGGGACATTTTCTTGATTGATGATTGATAGGGGAGGGTCCAACTCACTGGGTGAGACCAATCACCGGCTGGGAAAGCCATGAGGAGCAAGGCAGTTAACAGTGCTGCTCCACGGCTTCTACTCTGGTTGCAGCTTCCAGGGTTCCACCCTTCCTTCTGATGGAGTGTGATGTATAACTGTGAACTGAGGTAAACCCTTTCCTCCACAAGTTGTTTTTGGTCATTGTGTTTTCGCAGCAGCAAAACCCCCAAGGAAGATACTCACTGAACTTCCCTTTTGTCTCTGTCTCTTTTGTGATCCCCATGCCCCATTCCTTCAACCCTGTCTCTCAATCTAGCCACTGTCTTAGAGGGAAAAATGAAAACAAGAGAAACTAAGAAGCAGAGAATAGCTTTGTGACTAGATCCCACCATGCCAGGGCAGGCACTTGGCAACCCCCCTCTTTCCCACACATGAGTTCCCAGAATCTTGAGGAAACCATGCTCAAGGCCCATGATGTCGATCTTACACAATGACACTCAGATGTAGAGACAGTAAGAATGTAAGGGTAAATTAAGCAAAGCACCAAAATGAGGTTGCTCAGCATCCTAGGCATTTGCATTGGTCCATGCCTCTTACACATGTACATGTGTAAAATATCTCTTACAAAAGTCGACCATGATGTTTTGTGACCTATAAGAATATTTTTAAGCAGTCAAATATCACTAAAGAGCTATTCCTGGCATTTCTTTCTTTTGTTTTTGTTTTGTGAGCAGATCTGAACATGTAACCTTGGATATCCTAGTACTCAGTTATTTTGCCCAGGGAGGACTCAAACAGTAATCCTCCTGTCTCAGCATCTAGAGTCTTAGGATCATAGGCATGTGCCACAGTTCCAGATCTTGGTGCTATTCTGGTGGCTGTATCTGTAGTCATCCTGTTACTCCAAGAAGATGAAATCACAGAGAGGGGAGCTGCCATACCAAAAGTATGTGTAATATTCCTAAGAGTTTTGATGGTTGTTACAAAATGTTCTTTAGACAGATGGCAACTCTTGCCAGCCCTGTGTGAGAGAACTGACATGGTTGCTTTTATGGGTTGAGAGTGAGCTCCAAACTCTCCGCTTTGCACATACTTGAAGGACAAGACAGTGTCACAAGGAAAGGAAGGTATAGGGGCCCTTTAAATAGGCAGCTGAGCTATTTCCCCAAAGAGAAGAAACTAAGTAAGAACCCGTGAACTGTCTAAGGAGGAAGAGGCTATCGTCTTGAAACAGCCACGACCTTTTGCTCAAATCCATTAATCCTCTTTATTAAACCTGGGTCACCTCTGAGTCTTGGCAAATTAACCAGCATCTCCCACTGCCAGCGCATGAAGAGGCAGTGCACTGTACACTGCCTGTAATTTTCAGCGACCAGGGCTCTGAGGTTATAGGGTTTCACCAGGCTCCATCCTCTGCTTTTGTCATTTTAAAAGGGAACATCAGCTGCACTTGTATAAATTACAGGCCGGGCTGCACAGAGGTCCACACAAAGGAGCATCTCTGTGCTGCTAGAAGGCAGTAAGAGGACACAGAGCCAGAGCCAGCTGCAAGATGCAGTGCTTGAACACAGATGATTCTTTACCCTCAACCTCTCTGAGAAGGTCGGGATTTCAAAAATGTCTTGTCCAAAGTCAAAGGTGGACCATGTTCTTGGACCCTGAGCACTCTGTTTCGACCCCCACAGAGACCACTAAAAAGACCTGAAATTCTCCATTGTTGTTTCTTGGCAAAAAGTAGAAATAACACTGAAGTCATTGTGAAGGGCCCAGAGATAGAGTGAATCATGAAAAGAAGCAGAGAAGCCGAGGCGGTGGAAAGCATTCAGAGTAAGAATGTCCAGGCCGAGTCAGCAGTGGAGCAGGTATTGCTAGTCCAGGCCAGGTATTGCCTGTCTTGCTAGTCCAGGCCAGGTATTGCCTGTCTTGCTAGTCCAGGCCAGGTATTGCCAAAGCTCTTTTATGTGAATATATACTAAATTCTTCTCTTAGCCCATTATCCATATCTGGCTAAAACTTAAATAATGCACAAGATAAGTTAAACGAAGTGTCAGGTATGGAGTAGGATCGTGGGCTCAAGCCATATGAGAATCAAAGCCCTATGGCACCTTTTATCTATCATTATATTTCACCCTATATGAAAGATATAAAAACTAGTAAGTTTCCAACCCCCCCAAAAATACATAATGGATGCAATAGGAATATATCCTACAAAACAAGCAAGGAAAAGAAATAACCATGAAATCATTAGAAATACAGGAATAGTTCTGAGTGAGAAGGTTTGTTTGGCTCTCATTTGAAATGATCCACAACGAGCCAAGGATCAAAAATATTTAGAAAAATTTAAAGCCCAAGACATTTCTACAGTGCAAACCTTGAATGTGTGGTGTTGCTGAGCTCACAAATATGTGCTGCAGGGGTACATCTTGCTCTATCCTTGTTCTTCTTACTGACCCACAGACATTTTCCATGTCTCCTTCTTGGACTGCCTAATTAGGTTTACACTTGTGTCTGGATCACGCATAGTCCAACCATTTCCCCCTTGCTATTATTCATCAAAGCAGACAGTATAATAAGGATTACACAGCATTTACAGCTCGTTGGGTATAACAAGTTACCTGGAGATGATTGAAAGTATACCAGCAAATTTGCCTAGGTCCCATGCCAACACTACATAGTATGCATGAGAGACTCTGGGACAGCCCCCATAGATACACAGAGAGGACTCTCTTTAAGTTTCATTGAACTCTGTGTAATTTGTGAGAGAATTATTGCCATTTCAAAGGTAAGTAAACTGAACTTGTCCAAATCCTGTGATCCCATGCTGGGAAGCAAAACAGGACTGTGTCTGATTACAAAGAGCAGCCACTCTGTTGCACTGCACAGCAAGGATGGTGAGCAAATGCTCCCTTTCCATCGAAGAGCCCTGAAGCCATCCAGCTCCCTGCATATGACAGCTCTGGGCTGACCTTTTTCTGATGAAGAGTGAAGAGAAAGAGGAAAGTCTCCAGAAGATGACAGCAGAGAGCGGGTGGGAAGGAGGTCACTGGGATGAAACGTTCTTCTAGGAAATCTTACTCATGATGCATTCTAATTGTGGGTGAAGAACAGTTGTGCTCTCATCCTAACACAATAGCTCCAACATGGGTAATAATTCTAATCCCAAAACATATGTATATGTAGCATATATGTTTTATAATTTTGGAGAAGTTCATATATGAGCTATATTCACATCATTTTCACCCTGCTTTTTTCTCCTCTGTCTTTTCCAACCCCCATCCTTACTCCTTCTCAAGTTCATGACCTCTTCTTCATACATTATTGTTCCATGTATGAACACACACAACTGTTCAGTTTATTTAGTATTGTGTGTGTGTGTGTGTGTGTGTGTGTGTGTGTGTGTGTGTGTGACCACTTGGGATTGGATAGCTTATCAGAGAATTTGTCCCTAGAGAAGAATGATTCTCATTCCCTTAACAGCCAGTTTTGTCTGTGGCTCCTCATCTAGGGGTGGGACCGTGTGAGACTCCTGAAATTATCGTGTCAATTAGTGTTGTCATTGTGCAATGGTATTTAGGTGACCATGTTGTTGCAATTTATCAATTGAGCAGTCTCCCTGTCATATATCAAAGATGCTATTTCTCCACAAATATCCTGGTCTTCTAGCTCTTACAACCTTTCTGCCACCTCTTCCAGAACATTCCCTGAGCCTTAGGCATAGGGGTTGTAGATGAATCAACTGGGTGTTTGGCATTCCACGGTCTGTTCCCTGTATTTTGAGCAGTGGTGAACTTCTGTAATGGTCTTTATGTCCTGCTAAATGGCACTGCTTTGCTGAGGAGTGAGAGCTACACTGATCTTCAGGCATATATTTTAATGATCCAGTGACTCCCTTTGGTGTGCTGGGAACTGGAACATTAACCCCTTTGGCCATGGTGAAAATTCATTTCTTTGACCTTTCCTCAGCTCCAGGGAAGTCCATGGTTTGAAATTCTTAAATTCTTTGTGAATTGGACCCAAAGTTCATTCTTCCCCTGCAGGAAGCCTCCCTAATGGATATGTGTGAGAACAAATCTCTCTCCATCTGGAAGAAAGGACACATACATGCAGATTGGTTATGGGGTTGCTTTATTTTCTACAATAGCTGAGACACTTTTCAGGGTATCAAAAATAAGTGATCAACAACACTAGCAAAAAACAATTTTTTTTGGCTTGAAGAATTAATTCAGTTCCTAATGTCAAAGGAGAAATGGTGAAAATCTATTTCCTCCCACATAGGCATCAGCATACAGCATCTGTGTGCAGGAATCTGGAGTCAGATCTGCTGTGCTTAGCTCTGGGCCACAGGGAGTGTACTTGCTTCCCATGCATGAATTGTGCATGGATTAGCCACTATAACCTGAGACTGCTGGCTTCTGCCATCCTTTCTCTCAGGCACTATGTTATTTTAAAAATTGTTGTTTTGCATTTTTTTAATCACTCTGTGTCATTTCATGGGTTTAAAGTCTTTTTCTGGCACTGCATATGTATCTTGGACCCGGAATTGTCCCAGCTGTGGAGAGGGTCAAGAAGGGCCAGCCCCTCCTCCCTTTTCACCACCTCCTCACAGGGATCCAATCACGTAGCAGGGAACAAAACCAGGTGCCCACTGGGCAGCTCCAAAGCAGTCCCCTGCTTGAGCCTGCTGAGCATCCTGAAGAGAGATGCTCACTCCCTCTGCATCAGACACTTTCTGCTTCCTGATACAAGTCAGCTATTCCTGACCCATGTAGGATGTACATTCAGAGCGACTATCAACAGACAGCACCAATTACTAAGGTGTGAAAACAGAAACAGTAGAATTCTGCATGCAGACTTGGAGACTTAACTGAAATAAAACAGAAGGCATAAGAAAGAGAAGCATCTGAGCAGAGAAGCAAAGGGACTGCAGAGCAATTAGGAAGCCAGCACAATCCCACCCTAAAGTGGGGACCTCTAAAGCGAGCAGGCTGCAAAGAAGGCATGGGTACACAGCTACATGGGCTCTCATGGACCTGAGTGGTCTAGCAAGAGAATGAATACCAAAGTGGCCCAGGGACCCTCAGGTAGGGCAGGAAGTGCAGTGAGTTCAAATTCTTCATAGTACACCCTACCAATTTCACTCACAGGGCACTGCTAAAACAGAGCCAGGGACAAGTCTAAAACAGTGTTACTAATCTGATCTGTTTTCCATGTGCTTATCAGGTCTCTGCTCACTTAGGAGAGAGAGATGCTTAGCTTCATTGCAGATTTTCTGTGGGATCCCACCTCGACACTGCATCATGTGTACAATTCAAACCTGCAGACACCTAGCCACACTTTCAAAATTAATTACAACCCTGTATAATGCTTTGATAATTTAAACCAATTAATCACACATCCTTTGTATGTAGGTCTACTAAAATTAAATAATATAGGCAGCAAATACTTGAAATAACATTTAAAAGGTAGGAAGAGTTCCTGAAAGTTTTTGTTATACAAGAAAAAGACCCCTTCCTCTGAGATTCAAAATCAAATAAGACTATGTTTCCCTATCACTTAGTTGACTTACTAAAGGATCTTTGGGACAAAGTCCACTACAGTTCTCTCTGTTGCCGAGGGAAGTATATGTCCCACAGAACAAGAGCACACCTTCTAACTATGTGTGCCTGGGAGAGACTGAAACACTTGCAGAAGCACACAAATGTCTTTAGTATGAGCTACACAATTCCTCTAGGACTCACTCAAGGCTTCCAAGAAAGAAAATCCCTTCCCATTCTAGTCCAGGTCCACTTTGGTCCGTGTGTCCCTCTATTTCAGTCTGCACACTCATGGTTCACTCCTGCTTTCCATTTATTCAGAGCTCCTTCACCAAGGCCACTGTGCTCTGGACCAGCCATTCATTCTTCCTTTATGATGCATTTCTTCTGAAAGCCTTCCGCATGCAAATGGTTTGTTTATCTGGCAATGGAAGTACCACTCTCTTGGGCAAAAACTGGTTATAAAAGGAAAAGCTGGTAAAAATCCTTGCCTATTGCACAAACTTTAATTAGTATATAATGAAAATCCAGAGCCAGATACTGGGGGGAAAAGTTGGAATATCAGAAAGAGGAAACAGACCACAGTCAATTCTCACCCAGCCAACCTCTCAGGCTGAACAGGGTAAAAACTATCTTCAAGAGTCCTCAGTTGGGCTAGTCGCTCTTACAATCTGCCTACGTCTGCTTTAAATATCTTCTCTGCCCATTTACATCACTTCTAAGTTCAACTCTGTATCATAATCCCAGTGTTAGGATTAAAGGTGGGAGCAACTATTGTTTGGATGTTTGGATATTTCTGAACTCACAGAAATACAGGAAGGTAGGAAGATTTCTGTCTTCTGAGTGATGATATTTATTACAAGCGTGAGTTACCACTCTCTGACCCTCATGGCTTGACTGTGAGAGATTCTGTTCTCTGATATTCCAGGCCAATTTTATAAAATATATTTTATTAAATATAAAATATATCACCACATTTGCCTCCTAAAGACTAAGATATAGGTTGAAGCCTAAGCCAATATATTCCTATGCAGCATGTCTTGGGCATTTCATGACCTATCTCTATACCACAGAACAGCATCGGAAAGTCCATTGCCTCTACACTGAAGAAAGACTGACAGGTATAGGTCAGCTTCAACTGCTCTAGTCAGGTGAAATGCTTTGGCTTGTTTTAGATATGCCAGCCTTTTCTTTCACCCTGGGCATTAAGTTCCCTGACAGAAAAAAAGAAGATATCTTTCCATACCTATTTGGAACTGATCTGGGCTAGGGAGCAGAGCTCACCCTTGGCAAGACAGTGGATGACTCATAAGTACAAATTTGAGAACTCAATGCAAGGAAAAATGGCAAACCGTGAGCAAGCCTTTAAAATGTATAAGCACAAAGGAAAAACAACTGTACAAATTTAGATTGAGTCACCTTTACCAAAAGTTATTAGGATAGGAAAGTTTTGGCTTTTATATTTCTTTTACTCTGGAGTATTCCTATATCCAGGATGAGATACTTTGATGACAGGACTCAACCATAACACAAAAGTCCTCCGTGTCTTATATACATGATGTACTCATGAACCGAAGTAGATTTTATACAATATTTAAAATGGTTTGCGATATCCAGCACAGCTTGTTTGCATTGAATCATCAGAAAGCAGTTGTATTATTTGGCACTGTGGTCACTTTTCATTTGAGGCATTGTGGAAAAGCTCAAAAAGTATCTGATTTTGAATCATTTATGACTTCAAATTTTTGGATTAGAGATGCTCAACTTGTATATTCTCTCCTTTTCAAGACTGAAGCTAAGAAACCATCATCAATCTCTTTGTAGACACTGAGCCTACAGACCTGGAGCTACCTTTCTGACCTTCAATCCATGATTGCCCCATCCTCTCAAAACATCTTCATAGATATTTTTGCTGCTGCCCATGACATATCCAGTGATATAAGAAATCAGAATTCCCTTTTACTCTGATGTGATGACACTTGTACCTATAACCCCTGAAAGGAAAACACTTAATGGTTAGGATTGAACTTAGGTGGTCCAACCATCTTAGGACAGTGTTACTAGGATGCAAGGCTTTCTTCCTCAAAATCCTCCAGGTGCATAGGACTAATCTGCACAACCACTTGAATTTTAGTGTGTGTGTGTGTGTGTGTGTGTGTGTGTGTGTGTGTGTGTGTGTATGTGATCTCCTCATCTTTTTTTAGCATTGGAGGGACAGGAATGCTACTGTTCCAAACATCACAGCTTGATTTGAAGGCTGAGAGCACTAAGAGACTCCAGATCCTAGCTCTCAGATGATTTCTGCATCTCTTTTTACAGATGGAAAATAAGAGTTTTAGAGAAATATGTCTGAACGGGAGTCCTTTTTAGTGTTAGAGTTCTGTGTGAAACTCAGATCTATGGAATCCTGGAACCAAGTTCTTTCCTGGCTCAGGGAGTTCAGAAGGTTCTATGGCTCTCACAAGCCGGAGAAGCCAGCATCACAATACAAGGCCAGAGCTGCCTTTTGAAAAGTTCTGGAAACACACAGGGTCAGTGGATTTAAACTCAGCTGGTCAAGTTTCCTCCCCCGCCTTCCACATTGTGGCCACAGCTCCTCTGAATGCAGTTGTAAATCTTTTCGTCTGTAAACACTCTGGTACAGTTCTCTCCATTGCTTAGCGGCTCCTGACACTAATTGCTCTGCAGAGTTGTACAACTGGCAACACCTTATTAAAAGTGAAATATATTATACTGTCCACTTATTGCTGTTTTATAGAGATAAATTATTTCTGCTACATGGAAAATCTGGCGAAGAAATTGACAAGGTACTTTTTAAACACAAAAGGTTATGAGGCCATTCCTAGAACTCCAAATCTACCTTGGGCTATATTGGAAGCCTCTCCACTTGGCCTGAAGATTTTGCCTCCCCAGGAATCTCTCTCTTTGCTATTCTTGTGTATTGAAAAGAAAACAAGTGTGATGACTCAAGGCTGAGAAAATGGACTGGACTGACTCCTTCTGGAGGTACCATCTATTTTTCTCCCCCATAGCCTGATGGGGAAGAGTTTAACTATAGGAAATGCTGGATGTGGAAAGCTTGAAGAAGAAGAAGAGTAGGTACAGGTAAGAAAGTTCCATATTCAGAAAGACACAGGTCAGTGCTGACTTCCTTAGGAAGATCCACAGCATCCCAGTCCCGCATTTAACACTCAACAGCATCTCTGGAGACTAGCAAGCAGATGGTCCTCCACTTGAGCTTTTCTGACTTTTTGATGGTACACACGCAATCTGCATTCCGTAAAGCCCAGACTTAGAATGTTAAGTTTTGATCTCCACCATGCTAGCAATATGGTCTTCTATCATGATGCAAGATGGCAAGAGAGTGGTGCAGCTGGCAGTCAGCCACTCCATCAGGATGGAAAGAAACAGGTGCCAGAATTATGTATTGCTAGTGATGATGCTCTGTATACTTGAGCCTAGTATGTGTGCTTTATACTTTGGAAACTTCCACCTTACAATAAGATTCTAGTCAACAAGTATCTATATACCTATACCACCGGAGAACTTACTCACAATGCCATTATGGCAATGTCAGCTATGTGGGGCTCTTGATAAAAGTCAATTCCATGCCTAAAGAAACTGGATTAAGGCCCTCGATCCAAATGCTACAAAACACTTTCACTAAATAACCCTAAACCCAAGATTACTTGGCAGCTCACACATCTTGTAAGCCAAGAATGCTAGTTTCAGTTTTAAGAGTTATAAAAAAAATGAGACAGACTATGTGAAGTCTAGAAAGCCTCTATCTTCACTTAAAAGACAATCGGTGAGGCTTGGGTGATAGCTCACAGGATAAGAGTACTTGATGCTCTTGTAGAAGATCCAGGTTTGGTCTCAGCACTCATCATAACCATTTGCACCTCTGGTTGCAGGGGATCTGATACCTTCTTCTGACCTTTGCAGGCATCAGGCATGCATGTATGGCTCATGCATAAATGAGGACAAAAACACTTGTATGCATAAAATAAAATGAATAGTCTTTTTAAATTTTAAAATACAATAAAATTGCTTGCTCTATCTTAAATGAATGAATGGGAACACTGGAAGAAGATGCAGGCAGCACAAAGAAAGCCTGGGCTGGAGCAAAGGGCAAAAACTGATGTTGAAATACCACCAGGAAACTACGCTTCACACCCCAGCTCCATCACTGAGTTCTGAGTAATCATGTTAACTGTTTTTGCTAGAAAGAGCCAGCCCATCAGAGCCATCCCTTTTTGTCTTGGCAATGTTTTACTGCTGATCTCCACCCATGCCAGCATTGACAGCGGCCAAGTGGGACTGGGTGGCCCCAGGAGCTTGCAGATAACAAGGGAGATGGAGTGATGGAGACAAACCTATTGTCCCTGCCACGTTTTTGTGTTTCCGAGATACCAAATTGCCTGATCGCTTTGACATTTCCGAGACCAAATTAAAATGCGCCACCATGGAGACAAAATGTCATTAGCCTCATTATAAGTGATTGTGTTAAAATAAATACAAAAATAAAGTGGGAATTAGTCCAAACCATTAAAATACAGAAGCAAAAGTGGCCAACAGGGATTTAACATGTGACAGACTAAGAAAGATCGAGACACCCCCTAAGGAGACAGAGGAAATTAATGTAACAGGCACAGAGACTGTGCAACAGGCTTCTATGACCAGAGAGAGCCTGGGTACTAAGGCAATGGCAGGCTCTCCACTGCTTTGTGCTGTGTGCTCACAGGGATCTTCCCCAAGCAGAATTTCTTCTGAAGAAAGGCAGAAACTACATTTTTCATCCAGCTCTGAAGGAACAGAGCAATCTATTTGGGTGGACCTGGGGAGAAGGGAACAGTCAGGCATCTTCTTGAGCAAGGATGGACACATCCTCATGTGATCAGCCCTTGGTTTCCTTCATCGGACTCTTCCCCAGGAATAAAGTCCACATGAGGAATCCATGGACCAGGCTCTTGAGGATAAGTTAGCTGACATAAGCTCAATGCTTTCAGAAGCAAATGATACAACCCCATTGGCTCATCCTTCTCCATTTCTTATTCTACACAGAACACCTTACTCCATACTACTTCATTCGATAGGCACCTTGCCATTCCTCGGCGGCCACACCCTTCTTAGTCCTACTAATAGGTATTAGCCCAATGTTCTTAGGACCTTAGCCATGAATAAGCAATGACATGAATAGATATTACTAAGTGGGAGGGAGAAAAACCCTAAACCCTTCTCTTATCTCCATAGATAGAGGATGACATATCAAACCAGCACCTCTCCCCTGCCCATCCATTCCCATGGAAGCCCCATAAAGCTTGTATACTAGGAATAACTACCAGACTGTGATTTTACCACACACAACTTGTCTCTTTCACACAGAGGAATCACTCAACTAGAAGCCCCAAAATAGAACAATAATGTATTAATATAGAATATCCTATTTTCTGAATTCTTTATCAATGGTACCCTAGATACACACAAAAATTATGCAGTGTGACAAAGGCAGATATTATGATTTCTTTCTAATACCTGAGAAAATGGAGGCTTCCACAAGGAATATGTCTTCTGCAGGGCCCCTAGTTGAATAAAAGCCACAGGTCTTAACTCTAAGTCCAGTCCAAATTGTTGAGTTATTTTGCCTTGGTTTTAAAGAGTAGAACAAAGAATGAATGGGTAAGAGGGTAAATTCCCCGATGTCTGCAAATGACTTGACACATAAGTAAAGCATCCATAATGCTCAGTAGTGACGAGCAAGGGGCTCAGATAGCTTTGGTAACATGAGCTCACTAATCCTCCAGGCTTCCAGCCAAATCTGTGGCAGGAGATGGTCTTTCTATCTTTGCCTCCATCCTCCTTCTGTGTAACATCACGATCCCCCAGGAAATGTAAGAAGAAAGAGTAACACTTTTTCCTTATCGGTTCAAATGAGTCTGAAATAAGGATCCAGGAAGGATTGTGTGAGAATACAGGAAAAAGAAGGGAACACTGACCAATTGCAAAACAATGTAGACTCAGCCATGGCTGACAAAATCCAAGACAGCTGAAACCAGAACAAAGGGAGACAGCCGATGACATCAGTATGACCTTATAAACACCAACACATTATTCTGCAATACCAAGCAGACTGGTTGTTTAACTGGGGTCTGCAAGTTCTATAGTTGTGTGATATGCAAGACTGTATACTCTGTTCATGCCTCCAGAGGTTACTCTGCTGAGTTAGGGAATGGATGCCTTCCTCTACATACTATGTTATAGCTTTTCATCTCAATCTCTAGCTCCTAATTGTTTCCCTTGCCATTTTCTTCCAAATCTAGTAAGCATCTTCAATAGTGTGTGTGTGTGTGTTCCTGCCTATATGACTTTTCTATATGGCTCTTTCTCCTTGTTCCTCCTTATACCTCAGTTAGATAGCAATCTGCTGCTAAAGCAAACAACTCAAGATTGTCAAGCTGTTTACAGTATTGGAGGCTTCAGTTTATGATCAGTTTACTGATGTCAACAGATGCTTCGGGCCTGTGGTGAAATGGCCACATCATGTGGAAGTTCATAACTGAATCATTCACTTCTAGGGCAGGACATGAAAGAAGAGGAAAGACCTATGATTCCAACTTCTTATAAGATCCTACTTCTTAAGTGTTACCACCTCTCTGGGCCACCATGGCTAGAGAACAAGCCTTCAGCCCAGGAATATTTCAAAGATATTTCATATCCAAACTATAGGATGTTGAGGCCATTGATTTTGAACTTATCTCATTTTCTCTTTGCTCCAGGTGGGGATCAGAATAGAAAATTTTTCCATTACCTGTCAGCTCATCAGCAGAAACTGAGGACCAAGCAAAACCAGGTAAGAAGATATCTTGAAAGTCCTGGCTTACAGCAGAGAAGACAATGTCCTTCCAGGCAAAAAACATCAACATTTTACCCTCTAGAGACTGGAGAGTGAGGACCATGTTAAAATGGGTCAGACACCAGGCTTCAGGCTCCTGTTGGTTGTAATCAGTCTCATTTCCTAAGCTCTCATTAGAATCACAAAGCATCAGTGCTGGCAGGCATTGGGAGGTAGCATCTTTGGCAACCTCTCTTTGCAGAGAAAGAAACTGGGATATGTCTAGGGCCCTAGGTTACATACTCAGGCAAGCTGTGGAAGCACAGAGCTCAGGGTGACGATCCTGAGGGCTCCACCCACAGAACACTTGTGATTGCTCTTGGGAAATAGAAACAACTGTTCACAAGCATTTTACTCTGATCATAGATACAAGATGGATGAAGGGGAGAAGAAGAATCAACAGCTGCAGATATGATCACCAGAAGAATAGACCACTGAAATATCATGCAATTCGGACCACTGAGGCACATCAACTAATTCAGAGAGTTTTTCCCAGCATCAGATATAGAAATCACCAAGAAATCTTTCAAAATGTGCCACATTAGCTGTCATATTCTGCCGATTGCATCAGAAGTTTGGAAAGTGGGGCTGGCTGTCAGAGTTACAGTAAAGCATCCCCAGGGGTTCTGATAATGGAGCCAAGGTTGAGAATCCTTGCTCTGGAAAGGGAGAGCAAAAATGGGTTACTATTAGATGAAGGGTCCTGGAGAAGCTGCTTAGGAAAGAATGCACTCAGGCTTGGTTTCCAGTAATGGAGGCCGGAGATAGGGCTCAAGATGCTCCACTGCTGAGCTCCTGGTGTAGGAATTGTGCAAGGCTAAAGAAAAGGCGCTGGTGTCTTCTTCCCCACACCCTTCTTTTCACTGAGCATATAAAGATTTTTGTGTTTTCTTCACCCACTTTCCTAAATGGAGCAGGTGAGGCAATCTTCAAAAGGCTTAGGGCCCTTGGAGCAAGGTGTCTGCATGCTCAGCAGTCCTGACTCCAGCTGACCTGCCTCCATACTGCAAGATCAGCCCACAGTGATCTGGGGGTGTCTGAGGATGATGTAGGTGATAGTTTCCCTAGCTTAATAAGGAATTGGCTCCAGGCGCCCAATCACTTGGAGGAGTGGGAAGAGAAATAATTGTAAAGAGATCTTTCAAATGTCATCTCTCTCCTGGCTTTTCACCACACGTCTCATCTGCCTATGTCAGCAGTCTCATCCCCCAGCAAGATGCAGCTGGGCATACATCCAGCCAGCAGCAAAGAACTGCAGGCCACTCCTGGGAGGAGTGGAGGCCTGCTGGGTCTCCCACCCAACAAGGAGCATAGAGAGACAGAGGGAAACAGTGCCTCCCAGCACTCCTCGCCTGGCATCCCCAAGGCTCCTTTCTGCAGCTTGGCAGTGGTATCAAGGCTGTTCAGTATTTACACTGAGCTTGTCCTGAAAATCCTCTAATGCTCCTATGGCTGCTCTCAATTAACCTTCTCCCATAGGTCGGAAGCTCCAATCTCATTCTGGCTCAACACTAAGTCACAAAGAGGCTGACAATCTGATGGTGGTCCTCAGCTACTCAGTGGTGTCTTATCTTGCTAACCTGCATACTAATATATTGCTATTAGTAAATGACACACTGTATTAGTCAGGGTTCTCTAAGGAAATACAATGAATAGGGTGAATATATATATGAATAATAGTAATTATTTTATGAATGTATTATTCGGAATTTTTATTTTTACAAATGATATAACATTTATAATAATTATATGTAATAGATTTAATATTAATATATATTAAATGTATGAACAATATATATTGAATAATTTATTAGGTCAGCTTATGCTAAAATAGTAATAACAACTGAATCACAATTAAGAAGCTGAGAACCCCATAGTTAGTCTTTGAAGCTAGAGACCTTATCATTTGGAGCAGTCCTACAGTGGCTGCCTCTTACTGGGAAGGCTGGCAGTCCTGTGGTAGCTCACTCCACAAGGCTGGGTGCCACAACAGGCCTGAACTGCTATCCTAAACCTGGAAGGTTCCTGGAGAACCACTGGTCCTTTTTCTACCTGGAAGCCTGATAACACACTTTTGTATCTAGAATGAATCCTTGGCAGCAAGGAGGAAACCACGTGAAAAAAAGGTGAGCAGTCTTCCTTCTGCATAGCCATTTTATCTGGACTCATATTCAGGGAGAGTCTTCCCACATGTAAGGCAGCCAGGACTCTTTTTCAGATGAGTCTCTCTACTCAAGTAATTCTAAATTGTTGTAAGTTAACATTAAAACTAACCATAATTAAGACATTTATCCAATTAACATTTTCTGAGCACACAGTCTCTCTCAGCGCCACCTCTTGGAAGCTGCTGGAACTACTCTCTCACCCACATTCCCTCCTCATGAGCACACTCCCCAGCCTGCTGGAAAAGAGGGCAAGCGATGGGGCCAGCCATGTAGACAAGCTCTTAAAATGGAGAATGCAGATAGATAGATAGATAGATAGATAGATAGATAGATAGATAGATAGATAGATGACTGCTTATGATTTTACGCTTCCCAAATGTCAAATGACTATCTGCAGTCATTCAGGCAGCTCTGACCTGGGCACAAAGCAGGAATCATGCATCTGAAAGGCAAGTTTCCATCACGCAAGAGCCCTACCTGGTTCTGCCAGGTGACTGGCTGAAGTCTTGTTCTGAACTTACGGTTCAAGTCAGGTCATGGCAGACTGAGACGAGAGGCTGTCAGATTGTCAGAATGTTGTCTCTCTGTCAAAGTCCTAGCCAGCAGAGCAGTGACCTGAGAGAAGTGGGACAGCTTGGAAGGATGAGGCCACCCTTTGGCACCTGGTTCTTTTATGAGCTACTGTGTGAACTTGAACAAATCAGTCCACTTTTAATCCCTGTGCCTTCTCACTTATAACGGTAGCTTTGGCTCAAATGTTCCCGTGATGGTCCCTTATCATAATACTCATCTGTGGCACTGGGTCTTCTCTTCAGGCCCCAGTATTAAATGCTGAAGAGACTGAGTGGGGGGTAGTCTAACTAATCTGTTAGTTCCTTTAGTTTATACTGCTGGGATATAATGGCTTGTGGTCACACAATAATAACCTGAGGTCTGCATGCCACTCACTTGATAGTTGTTGTTCTATTGTTCTAACCCATTGAACATATTCTCATATATAAACGCACCTGTGCAGTCATCGCCCTGGCCTCATTCTGAGTTGCTGTTCCAAAGAACTTATCATCTCCATATGTGAATGTTTGGTTCAGATCTCTCTCTCTTTCTTTCTCTGTCTCTGTCTTTGTCTCTGTCTCTCTCTCACTCACTCACTCACACACACACACACACACACACACACACACAGACAACTTAACATTTCTAAAAGGCATATCAACTACAACATATCTAAAGTAAACTCTCTGGCATCTCCACACTGGAAACAAACCCTATTCTCTTCATAGATGAATTTTAGAAAAATGGAAATTTCAGTCAGCCTAGTAGCTCTGCCTACAATGTGTAACTATGATCTACCACTATTATCATTCCCTTAGCAATCACCCTACAACAAACCACCATCACCTTTTGTTTGGATGTTGGCCATGTACATGTTCTGGATTCTACCTTTTCATAGCCAGAGCATCCTTTTGAGTCAATGAGATCACATTGCTCATTTACTGTCTGCAAGAGATTCTTTTTTTCCAGAGTAAAAACTAGACTTCTTATAGAGGACCCTCAGTAGTTTTCCATCATCGCAACAGATACCTGAGATGTAATCAGCTTATAGAGAAAAAGTTTATTATGCCTTGCAGTTTCAGGGGCTCAGTCCATAGCTAGGTAGCCCTATTGCTTTGAGCCCATGGCTGCACATTACATTATGGAAGGACCATGTGACAGTGGAAGCCTGCTGACTTTATGGCAAAAAAGCCAAAGAGAATGACCATTATATTACAATCTCCTTTGAGGGCATACCCTAGCACCCACGTTAGAGTTTATCATTTTAAAGTACTGCCAACCTGAGGATCAAGTCCATAAGCCTTTGGAAGCCATTAATCCAACCATATCAGAAGATAGTATAGCCCATGGAACCTTCTGTTCTGCGAATGAACTTGCTTTGTGCCAATCACTGCACTTTTCTGGTTCCTCGACTTAGCCACACAGATTACACTCATGCTTTGTTGTTTCTGCCCTAGTCAATACATCTGCCTGGAATGTTCTCTCCCAACTTCTCCCCCTCCCCCACGCCTCTGCCCAGTGGTGACCTTCAAAATGAGACCTACCCAGACTGGCCTGGCTTTCTTGCCCATTACTGGCAGGATATCCTGATAATTTTTTCTCTTTTATCTCTATTACTCTCAGTGTTGTAAGTACCATGTAATATATATGTTTATTGTTTTGTTATTATAATAGTCCCTTCACAAGTGAATATGTTTTCTAAGCATAGAAAACAGTCTTTTTTTTTTTTTTCACTATAGATCTCAAAGCCATACGATGGTGCTTGATTCAAGCTAGATGCTTACAGCTAACTGAATGAGCTAAAGACCAGTGGTCAAGGATAAAAGGAGAAGAGAAAAAATGCACCTGCTCTTCATCCTCTTACATAGACCTTCAACACACAGCACCCCTGGCACCTACTGTGTATGGCTGAGATTTTTATACACATACTAAACAAATTGTCAGTGGAGAGCAAACTTGATATCCTGATTCAACTTGCTTCCAACACTATCTGTCTGGAAATAGTGCCAAATCCCACAAGACTCAGAACAGGCACATGGGACTGGGGTTAATTGCAAGCCCTCGGTTATGACCCGTGCTTCTGAGTGACCAGCAATAAAACATGATTCTTAGGACTCCCTCTTCAGGTTTAATTAACTGCTAAGAGTAGATCATGGAACTCCAGGGAACACTTTAACTGTGTTAATTCACCTATTGTAAGGGATATTAAAAGGAGCAGAAGTACAC
Organism: Sigmodon hispidus; assembly: GCA_004025045.1. Lineage (NCBI taxonomy): Eukaryota > Metazoa > Chordata > Mammalia > Rodentia > Cricetidae > Sigmodon > Sigmodon hispidus. Next base: position 265,176 of record PVIH01000972.1, read on the forward strand.
AACCAAACACAAGATATGCACAAGGCAATGTATGTTGGAAGGGGTGTGCAACTTCCATGCCTTCTCTGGCATGGGATCTCATTGCTCAACCATGCTGATGCTTTCTGATGCTGTCCGTTGGGACTTGTTTGTAGTCACAATTGATTGATTAGCTGGCTATCAGTGATCATGATGTTCAACATTCAGGTCCTCTCCCTTCCCCCAGAGGTCAGAGTGGTGGAGATAAAAGTTCCACTGGTCTAATCACACAGTTGGTTCCCCTGGCAACCAGTCCTTAGATAAGCTGAACCAGAATCCCACCAAGAAGCACCTTATTAGAACAAAAGATGCTCTGGTAGCCTGGGAAATGCTGGGAGACTTAGGAGTTCAGTCCCTGCACTGATGTAAGTCAGAAAATCACAGAGTTCTCAGCAGTTGCAAGTCAGCAACCAGGACAAGTACAAGATATTAGAGCAGAAGATCTTCTACACCCCCATCTACAAAGGTATTAGAAGTTCTGTCTCAGAAATCCAGGGCAGAGATCAACATATGTATCTTATAATTTCACAACATCATACCAGGCAAATCTGTTTTCAAAAACTCAATAAGCAATTAAATACAGATTTATCCTGAAATTTGAGCATGCTGTCCAATTAAAACACATCCTTGAAGGCATAAAGAAGAATTTAATTTTATTGGTCCTGCTGTCTAGAATTCATAAACATACAATTCTATAAGTGAGCAAGCTTATCTCTAGAGGAACTGAGCAGACATATACTATGTCTCTGGTAATGTGTAAAACCCAGTGGAAAAAAATCTAAATTCAGAAAAATAAAGTTTTGCCCACTTTGACTGCATTCATAACTTGGAAGTTTAGTAACTTACAGGGCTATTGAAAGTTCAGATTTCCTGAGCACCATCCATCATTTTTCTGACGTTTAAATTACATAACCCAAATCCCCAACGGATGAGAACATTGCCATATAGACTGTGGAGTTCTGCACCTTGGAAAACAGCCTGGGCCCTCCATCTTCTCTTCTGTGGCTTCACTCTCCTCTTCCTTCTCTTGTCTAATCCAGGAAGGAGAAGCATGGGATCAATGGGGTCTTCATAGGCTCCCTCACAAGTGAAAGCCAGCTCTAAAGCCCTTCTCTAGAAGCTGCTCTGAGGAAGCCTAACAGAGCTTTTTCTTTATACTTTCATATGACTGCTTCTGTGATAATGGGTACAATCACACCCTAGACTGTTAACGTTCTTACAGGATGGGCTTTTCAATGAAGAGCCCAGAAGATGGCTTTTCCAATTCATCTTTCTGTTGTAAACCTCTAGGATTGGGCAGACATTAAATGCATAGCCTATTCATGTCACATTATGACCTTGTGAAATGAGTCACTGTCTGTGTTGTTTCCCAAGGAAGCAGCTTTTACCTAAACCAAATGTGACATTTATAATGGTTCATGAAAATATTCTAATCAGTGAGCTATATCACAGAGATTATCGGTTTAGCTTTTTAAGTTATTGTTGTCAAGAACACAACAGCCAAGAAATCAGGCCAGCAGTCAGCTGATCATAAGCCAAAATTATGAATTCCAAAGTGTCCAATCCCTAGTTCCTGCTGGCTCACTGTGCTACAGCTCACCTGTGTCTGCTACTTGAGCCTCACATAGAGTGCCTGGCATTCCCCTCTTACCAAAGTGACATTGGTATACAGGAGACAGTCTCACTGTCAACACCACTTGCTTTCCAAGGAAAACAACCCAAAGATACCAGCTGAGAGTCTTCCTTCCTCTGCAGTTTTTAGGACCATTCCTACTTCTTGGTTATAGGAGACTTATTACTAATATAATTGATAATTAAGTTTTAGTCAAAATTCTACTGCCATTGCTGAGCATAGATCTATATGGCTATCTATAAATTTACAAATTTTTCCAGATCGTTTGGTTTGACTTTAGACATCTATATGAATATGAGCCTTATCAGACCTCTTCATCTCACTCCTGAATATACTCAAGTTACTAGGACAGAATCTACCTCTGTCTGAAGGACATGTACTGGAACAGGTTGGCTCATGATGACCTCACACTTAGTGAGAAAGCCAAATCATTAAAATCCTCTAGTTATCACAGTGCAAGAATTTTAGTCTGCTTTACTCCAGATACACTAGCACAGAGAAAATTCCTGCCATTCCGCCTAGTAATATTATGAGGTATGTTCCCATTTCTATTCGATAATTCAACAAAGAACAACTGGAAAGGTGAATAAGTTGATTGGCTTCCAAGATCTGGATAAAATAATTTTCCTGCAAAACAAATGAGAGAACAAGAAGCTTCTTGGAACCCACACATGTTAGAAGTTCAAGTTTCATGATACCCAGAGAGAAGTCCACCTTTGACTGGCTGGGAGAAGACAACTCACATCAGTTAGAAGGGTTGCTAAGATACCATGCTGTCTGTATAAAATCAGAGCCACAGCTCTCAGCAGAGTGATTTTGTCCCCCAGGGGACATCTGGCTATCTATGTCTAGAGACATTTTTGGCTCTCACAATTCAGGAGGCACCACTGGCATCTGGTGGGTAGAGGCCAAGGTTGCTGCTAACTATCCTACAGCCCACAGAACAAGCATAACAACAAACCAGAATCCTGCAGACAGAGGCAAGTGGGCAGGGTAAAGGAACTATAGCACAGAGATGTAAGGAGAAAAAAGTGCAAGATGCACAATCATAACAATTAGAATAGAATGTTCCTGAAGGACAGAACAAGCTTTGGAAAGGAGCCAGAGAGTCAACAGGCTCCAGAAAATGAGAAAAACATCAGAGGTGTGAGTTGCATTTCTACATAAACAGTGCAACAGGGGGGATGGGAGCCACCTTTATAATTGGTTCAGAGCGAGGAGTCCACTTGAGAACTCTAAAGAGACAAGTTAAAAACATGCTTCATTGAACCAATATGAGTCCAGGACAAGGCTTCCAGAGGCCAGGGTTATGCCTTGAAGTGTAAAATAAAACATAGCTTCTCTCTATCTTAAAAACTTCAGTCCCTGAAGGGCTTCCGAGGCTCAACTTTGCAGAGTGGGTGGCAGCAGTCAAACCAGAGAAGGTTGACATATGGAGTACCACGTTGGCTCACACGCCTACTTATCTCGGTCAGCCCAGAATCACCGTGTCAGTCTGGGTCTTCTAAGAACGAGACATCGAGACAGGTTTGGATGTGCAAGACATTTGTTTGGGAAGAAACTGTGAAAGAAAGTGAAGGAGCCAGGAGGGCCACCAGACGGCCGTGCCAGCCTGCTCCCCTGTGAAGGTGAGGGAAAGGCGGCTGGGAAGGTGAGTGGGAGGAAGCAGACAAAACAGTGAAGTTCTGAGGGAAGCTTTAAGAGCTATCTCAGGTGCCTTCAAGTCAAAGCCGTTTCCCCAGAGAAGACTGTATTCCTACAAGGACCTAAATTGTGTCTCTACCATACTCAACCATGGTTAGGGGGAGTCCAAAGGAAATGGCATTGAAGCTAAAAATAGCAATGGACTTCAGGGAGTTGCCTGTAGCTCTTGGTCATCCATACCTCAAGAGCAGGGAACTGAGAGACATTCTCCTTACACCCAGTTCTGGAGCTGGACTTGCAGTACTGCAGGATCAAAACTATGCTTAGAAAAGACAACCTTCTCCAGCTTTCCCTCACTCTTTTCCACATCTTACCATTAGCATTTTTAATAATATCTCCTTCAATAAATTCTAACTGTAAGGAGGTGGAGGAGATGGTTTGTTACAAAGTGCTTACACACAAGCAGGAGAACCTGAGCTTGAGTTCCTAGAACCATAAAAAAAACAGGCTTGGCAGCATCCCCCAAAGCTGGGGGATGGAGATGGGAGAATCCCAAGGACTCGTTGGACAACAAGTCTACTAATTTATGGGCTTCCGGTTCAGAGACCCTGCCTCAAAAATGAGAAGAAAGATAAAAGAAGATGCCCAGCATAGACCTCTAACCTTCTCATGTGCACTCACAGGTGCAGTGCACATACCTGCACACGCACATTCACACACCTAAAAAGTTTTAAAAGAATGCAATTCTAGCTTCACCTCAGTATGACTTTTTGATAGAGCAAGGATTATTTCCAGCCTATAGCCTATAAGGTAAGGCTCTGTGTGTCCAGGCTAGCTGATACTGAATCCCAGCTAGGACAGACAGAAGGAGAATAGGGATGCTAGAGATGCAGAACCATGAGCAGTTGAAATAAATAGTCCCTGTCTTTTGCTTTTAATTCTTACAAAGACTGTTTGACATTTGTTTCCCTTCAATGGTCACATTGATGACTGAGATATTATTCTGGATGCTGGTCGGTATTCATTGATGGGTTATCCATTCTTACCACAAAGATAGTATTGTTGAAGAACAGTACAGCTGCTACAAAATGGGGTCTGCCACAGCAACCATAGTGCCCCAAAACACAGAGTGATTTGTGGCCAGAGAATTATCTCTACAGTCAGTCCCAGAGGGACACTGTCAGAGTTTCAGTCATTGTTAACCCTTTGACCTACAGCAAAACTCTTTTTGAACAAGAAAATAAGGTTGGAGATGGTATGTGTGTTTGATGTAGGTATGGCATATGTGCATTTGGATATACACCAGTATGTGGGAGAGTGGAGTCTGTGCCTATTTATGGATAGGTGATATGTATATATATGGCTGGGTGGGGTCATAATTGTGTGTGAGTGATATGTAGAGGTATATTTATATGTGGATAGTATATATGTCTAAGTATTTAGAGTGTGTGAATGAGTAAAATGTATAAATGTATGAATGCACATGTGTGGTGGGTATGTGTGTATGGATGGAAGGGTAGTACAGGTGGCTTTACATTTGAGTAGATGCTGTAAAGGGGTTGACTGAGTGAATAGTAAGGATATAGACATATAATATTTGTGTGTATGCAGGTGTATATGAATGTATAGGTGGCATATGAGTGTGTATGTGTATGTATAAGCAAATGGTATGTATGTGTGGTTTGGTGGATGGTTTGCACATGAGTGTGTATTATGTAAGGTATGTTGATTGTATTTGTAGGTATATATGAGGATGGCTTCAAAGTTGATATGTGGGTATGGATGTGTGTATATATAGGTATGTGAGTAGCATGTGTGTTCGTATTTGTGGGGGATTGTTATGTGTTATGTGCATGTAGGTCAGGGAATGGGAGGAGCTAATTATGTGTGTGTGGATGGTATGTTGATAGGTTGAGTATTCATAAGCTGTAGAGCTTAGGTAGTGTAAACATGAGTCAGAGGTAATGGTATGTTTCTAAACTGGTGATGTGTATAGATGGGTGTAGCTTGCTGAGTGGTATGTGCATAGGTGACTGGTGATGTGGTCATATATGGATGTGTGTATATACCAGGGGTAGCTAGCTGGTGTGTATATAGGTATGAACATGTATGTGACTAAGTGAGCTGCGTATAAAAGATGTCTGGGAAAGCTGGGTAGATAATGTATTTGTGAATGTGAACAAGTGTATAGTTGAGTAGATGGTATGTGAATGGTTGTAAAAGGAGACTGGGTGGGTAGTGACTGATCAGATGTAACAGATCTATGAACTGATAGGTGGTGATTGCATAGGTGCATGTAGGATAGGTGGGTAGGAAGGTAAAATTTGGGTGGAATGCAGGTAGGCCTCAAACAAAGGCTTGCACAGGGATATGGTCCTGAAAATGTCAATAGGAGCCCATCACTCCACCTCAAGACAGGCAGCCTCTGGTTTCTGGTGCTGTTAGGGCTCTATTCTAGGTAGCTGACTCTTCATTTCCATCTCACACCATGCAGTCCCCCTGCAGGGTAGCGTTCATTCTTCCAAATACAGGGGATGTGTACTTAATCACCAAACCCATAATGTAAAAGGCTCCAGATTCTAAAACTTCTTGAGCACCAACATGGCACTTCAAGTGACATCCCACACCTGGCCTTATATGACAGGCCTCAGTCAAAATTCAAGTGCATTCAACATATTGCATAAAATTACCTGTAAACTATGTATGAAATATAAACCATGAATATTTAGGGTTTTATTTTTTCCCTATGTTCATGATCTCATAACATACATACAAATATTCCAAACTCAAAATCTGAAATGTTTCTGGTCCAAGGCAAGCATTTGGGATGAGGAATCCTGAACCAGTGTTTGGCTTTGGGACATCCCTCACCCTTATCATCTTTGTGGTCTCAAAACAAACAGCCTTCCACCATCCCACTGACTGTTCAGAACCACCACTAAACATTCGCTGCACTACAGGGGAATCCCAAGGAAGTAATTGAAGTCTTTCTTATGTATTAACTTATTTGAACAAAATAAAGCCCAATCATAGGCCTAACTGAAAGGTCTACTGCTGGTGAAGTGTACCCTGAACCACCACCTGGGAATAACAATAAAAAGGCAGAATAACAGGAAGTACTTTCTCTGCGCTGGAAAGTTGGGCATGATCCATCTCTTCTCACCACAAAAGAAAAAAACATAAAAATTGAAAATAAAGAGCAATAGAGCATATAAGATGTCTCATGGAGGACAGAGGCGTCTGTAACATGCACTGCCTTTAATTTTTCCAGACTTTCCTATTCTGAATTCTCCTCTATTGCTTCTACCCTTGAACCAAAACATAGGATAGGACTATGTTACTGAAATTTCCTTGCCTTCTTAGGCACAAAGACCTTCATAGTGCTTCTAGAAGGCTAATGGGATGGAAATGTCAGCTATTTCTCTATAACCCTAATCTGCAAGCAGATGTATCTTTCAGAAAACATGTCTTCAATCAAGCATGTTCAACAATGTATGATGAGGTCCTAAAAGTATTCACTGGTTCGATGAGGTTTAACTACATCCACGATTTGTGATGAATGGATATGGGGACTGTATTCTGGAGACAGAGTCATTGGAAACCAAACTAAAAAATATAGCTTATAGTTGATACTTTCTTGGAAAAGCCAGGCTAGGAGACATTTCCATTCCAGGAGGAGATATAACAGGTGCACTCCTGATCATAGGACAATACTAGGATAGGTTTGTAGTTACGGTACATGAACTTGTTTCCAATCAGCCAGACTGTGGCCAAGGCCTGAAGAAAACTGTTGTCCACCAGACAGTGCAGTGACATAGAGACTCACTTAGTGCAGCATGCCATGGAGTCTCAAGGATTTTTTCCAGAACTGTGAGCCAGTCAATACTATCAAACACCATGTTGGATTGAGTCAAGGTGCAAGGCAGATGGATAGGCCCATAAACTATCCCATTTTTGTTTCTACATAAACTATTATTATTATAGACTATTCATAAGATAGAATAGTTCATGAGGACCCAAGAAGCTTTATGGTTTTCTGTGGTTTGAAAAAAGAAGAATCCAAGCTCTAGGATTCCCCAGTCAGTGGGATGGAATGGATCAGGACCATAGCATATGTCCAGAAGAGCCAAAGTGTTCCAGATTTTCCAAAAGACTCCTCTACCTGCAAGGACTTCTCCTTGGAATTCTATTTTCAGTGAGGATAATGAGCAGGGCCTGGAACTTAGACAGGCAGGTCTAGCCGGGCATTAAGCTATAAGTCAGAGCCCCTTTCTATCATGCCAGGCCTCTCTCATTACAATACAAATGGTGAAGTTTTTATTCTCTAGCAAGGTCCAAGTAGTTCAGATGGAAAAACAGAAAATACTTTACAGTGGTCTCCATGGGAACAGAAGCAAACAGAACCCATTTAAGACCTTCAGAAGAGATATCAGGAGCTCCCTCACCATACTGCCTGCTCTAAAGCCAGAATATGTGCCACCATGACAACCACACAAATACATTACCACAGCCAAAGAAAATCATTGAAAGAAAAAAGAATCCCCAGACAACATTGGCCAATCCAAGATACATAAGACCTGGCTACCAATAACTCCAAAGGCTGGGACTTTTCTGAGTACCTGTGAGATCACCCAATTATTTTATGCAGAGGAGTCAGCATCTTGAAAAGTTAAAGCACTTACTTATGCCCACTGGCTTTAATAAGTAAAGTCAAAGATCACACTAAGACTCACTGAATCAGTGCTCTCATAACATGGACACAGAAGGGCTAATCGATGATCTGTTTTAAATATAGATTATATATGTGAAAGATGAAAACAAACAGTTGTCTGGGTCACCACAAGCAGTAGCCACATCCTTCAGATAGCAGTTTATGCTGATACATTGTCAGTGCCGTGTTCTTCCAAGATACCATAGGACCACCAGGAAAGGATGCAAAATCTCAATAGCCCAATAGTAATTTTCATCATCCCTTCCCGTCTGGACTTCACCCAAAGAGGCATCCATCTCAGTGCCAAGTAAGACTGGGAACTATCCTTTTTATGGGATAAAGCCAGAGGACTCCTAAGGAAACCCCATTTTCTCTTGGAGCCTGCAAGCTAATGGGCTATTTCCATCTGCCATGTTCTCTTTTCCAGCGTTCACCTCCTCCCATTGAAGAATACAGGAAATTCCCTTGGCACTGGTCTATTGTTCAGTGTAGCTGCAGGCTTCCTTAAGCCTGTCCCTGTACAATGAGGATGCCCTCAGGTGTTTTGACTCACCATTGCCATGTCTCCTCTTACCATCTGATCCTTTTTGGCATGTCTCTGAATTTGAACCCTTGTTTCTCTTTCTGAATTTATGGACACCTCCTTGCAGCTATGATCTTTTATATATATATATATATATATATATATATATATATATTATTCTATTTTTATTTGTTTGAATTTTTTTGTTTATACATAATTTTATTTTCACTTCAGGAAAGCTGTAAATCATTGTTCAAAATTCACTGTCACAGGTGTGAAGACTTTTTTTGTTTTTTGCTTTTTTTATTATTATTATGAATAAAGTCACATTTTTTCTATCTGTGTATATCCTTGTTCAGGCTCCCTTCTTCCTCCCACTCCCTCCAGTCACTCTCTCTTCTCCACATCTCCCCATCTCCTCCCCAGCAAGGGCAGGAGGTCCCAAGGTCCCAATGTCCCAGCATGGCTTAATTCAGCATCCACTCCTGGCAGATCCAGTTTCCTCACCCCAACATCAAGATTGTTGGTGTGAGTATAAAGTTGTTCAGCCTTCTTGGAATGCAGTATGGCAGTTTCTCAGAAAACTGGGAATCCATCTCCCCAAGGATCCAGCAATACCACTTCTGGGTGTATACCCTAAAGAAGCACATTCGTACTCCAAAGGCATTAGCTCAACTATGTTCAGAGCATCATTATTCATAATAGCAAGAACCTGGAAACAACTTAGATGTCTCTCAACTGAAGAATGGATTAACAAAATGTGGTACATCTACACAATGGAGTACTACTCAGCAGTAAGAAAAAATTATATTCTAAAATTTGAAGGCAAATGGAAGGATTTGGGGAATATCCTCCTGAGTGAGGTCTCACAAACCCAGAAAGATAAGCAGGGGATGTATTCACTCATTAGTGGACTCTAAACACAAAAGATATGATCTTTATTGTGCCTATTTGCACTGTTCTGTTTGTTAAGCAGAGGTGGTGGGATGTAAAGGGAAGCATATTGACTCTTTAGCTTACTCAATTATAGGATGGGTATGATACACGTGCAAGTAATGGGTACATGTAAGTCTACCATGAATCAGCACATAGGGCACAAGATTCTCAGTATGGATTTTCTCTTGGTTTAGTACATTTCTGAGGCCAAATATATTTGAAAAGGAGTTGTTTTGATGGCATAGTAATGATAAAAGCTGGTTCCTGTTACAGTGTGTAGACTAAAGAGACTGTGATTGTGTCACCTTGACACAATATGACATTTTTTTCCCATTATGCTACCCTAAGCATGT